>WURV02147134.1:0-11744 GCA_011762755.2 Epimenia babai | reverse complement strand
TATAGTAATGATAATTATAACAAGTTAAATATATATATACTGTATATATCAGTGAGAGTCATGAACAACAAGCTTGTCCCCCTGTAGCTCTGTTGGTAGAGCACCAGACCGGTTATCTGACGGTCGTGTGTACCAATCCCATAGGAGGTATGGGTTTTGTCTGTGCATTTCTCTCCAGCTCAACAACTGAAGTCCATCTAATCGGAAATAAATGCGAGGGATAGCTAGAATTACTGCTACGTCTTATCAATAGCGCGCTGTGTACTACTACGCACGAAAGAACTCTTGACACCTGAAACACCAATCAGTACGCGAGCCTTCAAAATTTAAGGGAAGGTATACAACAATGAATCAATGGCGGCGATTCATGAACTATCTTAGAGGTATTGCCAACAGTGCACCGCCGTCTGTTTATGCGTTTTGTGTTCTTGGCACAAACAGAGGAAGTTGCTTTAATCTGTATGTCACTCCGTCTTCATGGCCACCTCGTTATGTCTTATATATATAATATGGCTACCACGGCAACCTACGTCTCTATAACTGTTGAAACATTGTTGCAACTGTTTTGAAAGTCCGATACGTGTAAACGCTCGCGTTTTCTCCACGAAATTTGTCTGTACACTTCATACACTTCTTTCCATACGATACGTGGCGTACTGCAGGCAGGATTTTCCAAGACTTCCAGGAGGGACGGATTACGTTCTCTCCGACGTACAAGTTCGACATAAACAGCGATAAATACGACACATCGTCAAAAATGCGGATACCTTCGTATACGGTGAGTGTGCCATAATTTCTATACTGCGGGTGGGTGGGTATCCGTCCACATGGAGTCAGTCTGGGCGTAGTGTTTAGACCATGGGTATTGTTCAATTCCCCTGGTCTCGCCATCGTTGTGCTTGTAGCCTTCTTTAGGCGAAAACGAAAAGCGCCTTAAACCCCGTCTGCCCATGAGGGGTGTGGGTACCCCATGAAGTTACTTATGTAATGGTTTCTTATTGGAGGGGGGTGGGTACCCCATGAAGTCAGTTTCATGATGTAATGGTTTCTTACCGTTACGACGTTTCGCATACTCGCTGGATCATCTCTGTGGCACATATCTCCCCGCTGTCCCCTGTTCTCATTGTAAATGATAATACATTATCACAGATTTAGCTGAGTGTGGGACTTATGTAGGCTATCTGTCGACATTTGGCACCAGTATTGGGTACGAACGAAGGTTCATACGACTGTCAGCCAAGTGTTTGAGGTTTTCACTACAGTTCTTCGCCACACCTTTCCCCCATTTCACCACATTTTCCCCACTTCCCATGCAGGTACCTTTTGACATTTGGCACCACTTGTGTGTACAAACGACGTTTCATACGACTGTCAGCCAAGTGTCTGAGGTTTTCACTACAGTTTTTCGTCACATTTTCCCCCTATTTCCCCACATTTTCCACATCTTCCCACTCCCCCCGCAGCTACCTTTTGAAAGCGCACTATTCTATGAATGTATCTCATATTTTTTATCGGGCGTTCATCGTTTCTCCGCTGCAGGATCGCGTGTTGTTTCGATCCAAAGTCAAGAACAGCATCACGTGCGTTTGTTACGATGCCGTCATGGACATAAAAGTATCGGACCATCGACCGGTGTACGCGCAATTCCAGGCAGCCGTCCAACCAATCAAAGATGGGTTAGTGTACGCAACTGACGCGGCTCCGCAGTAAAATCCAATATACTCCATTTTTTCCTAATCTATATCCCTTGTTGACATTTCTATCAGTTTGACTAGCCTAAAACAGAGAATATTCGTCGACATTTTTTTGGGTATTTTCCGCACTTTTAATAATAGAAACTGCCTTTTTGTCTAATTGTAAAGTGGTGAATAATAGGTTTATTAAGTAGATTAAGAGTGTGAGCTTCGGGGAACGTTCGTTTACTTACATCGCCCCCAAACTCTTCAATCAACTTCCCGCAACTATGAAATCCATCCAGTCATCAACTGCATTCAAGGCACAACTAAAATCTCATTTATTTTATTCAAAGCAATTTCTCGAATCTTGATTTAGTCAAATATTTAGCCATTCCACCGTGAGTATCATTTGTTTTTTTTTTCCTATTGTGAATTGTCCTAGCAATTTAGATTTTATTGTGTGCATCACCTTTTGCATATTCCGCCCATTTAGTATCATTGATGTCTATTTATTGGTGTATATTCGTGAGCATAGTATAAAAATGGGAAGTGTTGAAATGGAATGAAATTTATTTGTTTAAAGTGTACTTATTAGCAGAGCTGTCAAACACACTTTACATGAAACAATAGCCTAATGGTCTAAGACTATAATGTAATTACTTAAATTATAGTAAATTAACATCTGACAGTATACAGGTAATACAGATCAATGTTAGATACAACTATGTACATTTATCTCTTCTAGAGATCTTCAAGATATCTCTTCTATGGCTTAAGAATAAAACTCAACCTTCAATTATTTTTTTTGTGATTTAGGGAATATATTATATCAAGGGAGAATCTCCCTCACTCTATTTGTCTTTTTATCTTCCAGGAGGAATTGGCAAGTTCCGTGGGATCTCTGATCCACTGCTTCAACCCAGCACCATCTCTCGGGGTCTTGTTTTATGGAATGCACCTACGCACTCTGGCGAGAGAATGGGGCCTGTTGGATAAGTGGCGAATCAATAAATTCATGATGGTCAGAACCAAAGTGTAATACAGACTGACTAAGTCTCGAACTCTCAAGTATATTTGGTTAATTAGTGCCCATTGCTGCACTAAATGGAGCGTGCTTAGTGTAACACAGAATGCGGATATTTCGATAATGATATGTAACTTCATACACTTTGTGGAAGAAAAAATTTGAAACAATATTTATATAGTAATGCTTGTGAATGGCAGAATGTTTAAAAATAAATACCGTATATACTCGCCTGTAAGTCAATCTGCCTATAAGTCGACCCCCTCCCTAACTTTTGCCGACGAAATCGTGGTTTTGCTCTTGACCTGCTTATAAGTCAAGGGTGGATGAATGTGACGAACGCAAAGTGTGTTGATTATATTTTTTAATTGTAGTAATATAAGGCCTATCGATATATATATATGAACATTGTATTTACACTATATTTACAATATCTACAATACCATTATGCACTTAGTCATCATCTGCGAATAGTTTGTTAACCTGCTCTTGCGTTACGGATTGAGATTTTGTCTTGAAAAACCGTCTTATAGACGAGTATATGCGGTAATGTAAAAATTATTCACCATAGCAGTTTTTATTGTTCATCTGGAATATATTTGGGTTAGTACTCAAGAATAAGAACTTTTGTTTTAGGTCACTCCCATATATACCATCTGTCTCTAGGGCCCTTCCAGAACAGGCTCGTGAGCTTGCTCACAGCTTATGACTGGTGAACCATTTCATGTTTTATTGCACTTGCACATATTTCATCTCACTCATATTTTATACCAATGTCTAAAAATATATCATTTTTGACTGCCAATATTTAGGTAACCTCCCACAGCTATATTTGTATATTATATCTGGTAAAAGGGGCCTGGTCTTCAGTGGCGTCTTCAGAATTTAATGTTGGGGAGGGGGTCTCTCCCAAACATAGTTATTTTGACATAAATGAGGGGATTTAGGGTCCGATTATACTTACATTTGTAAATGGGAAAGTGGCCATGTCAGGTTCTTGACGATCAAACACCTCTGAGGAGTGAGTCTCTAAGGGGGGTCTAGAAGGATACCTTCCTGAAAATTTTGCATTCTTAGATTTCATCTGGTGCAATCTGACGTATATCTGGGAAGTTTCTAGTAAAGCCGAGATGGCAATGTACATATTTGCAGATAACTGTGTATCTTTTGTAAAATGTTGAATGTGGAGTAGAAATATGCTTACTAATGAATGTTGCGTCGTAGTTTAAATCAATGCATTAAAATGTTACCAATATTGTTAAAATACTACGCATACAAATCCAGTTGAGCCTAATTCAATATCATGAAATAGCAAAATTTAGGATTTTGCTTTCAAATAAGTATTCATCAATTATATATAAGCATGTAATCATGCGGAATTCCTTATTAGTTCAAACTACAGCCAATAGGTGAGTTGACATCATCATCGGTTTTAAATTTATTTTTGCCTGATGTATTTTTTGCTTGGGAAGCCACAGTTACTGGCTACTAAGAATCGAGCAGCGCATCTCACGCACCAACAAACGTGTGTATATAGTCGGCGGACTGGCTCATGTAACACTCGCATGATCCCTTCAGTGGTCCTTAGTTGTCCTATTTGTGTCAAGCGTAATAAATCTACTTTTTTTGATACTCCACCCTCCCCCTCTTCTTAGGGACACCAAAGCCGGTCTTATCCTCAAAATAAAACTAAAATGGTGAACATACCTTAAAGATAAAAAGTTATAACACAATTTCCAAGATACCAGTCTTGTATCTGGTGGTAAATTTGAAGCATTTAATTACGTCGAATTCTATTCAGCTGTCATCCCAGGTCGGGCCATGAGATTTGATTGAATGTGGCACGAGGCAGACCAAGGCGGTACCGTCTAGCGCCGAGATTACGATTTTGATCTAATGCGTGACCAACAGCTTTGATGATGCCATAACATTCAATCCAATGATTTTCTTTATTGGCGGTTCATGATCAGGAAATTCTGAAGCAAATTCACGAGTCATCTGTCAAATGATATGAGTGCAAATCCAAGGGATAGCAACAAAGACACTTTCAATTTGAGGATAGCACATGCTCCTTTTTCGCTCGCCCCTATCTTATGCTTGGTGAGCTTTGCCGATCGGAGTTTGTCCGTTGTCCATGGAATGAAAATGAAATTTTATTGATTTATAGTGCCCTTTTAACACATAGCTATCAAAGACACTTTACAAATCGATTTCCATCCATCCGATGTTGACATTTTCTTACATCTCGAGAACCACTTATCGCGGAGGTCTGCTATTTGACAAATATTCTTCTTTGGTTGGTCTCCGGAAGATTTGGTCATGGTATCGTCATCGCAGCTAGGGGAAGTTACTTCTGCCGATGTTCGTATTTTTTTCAAAAAATCTGTTTCTCAAGAACTGCTTATCGCAGAGGTCTGGCATTTGGCAGATATTGTCCTTGGGATGGTTTCTTTCAGATTTGTTCATGGTATCGTCATCGCAGCTAGGGGAAGTAACTTCTGCCGATGTTCGTATTTTTTGAGGCCTCTTTGGCATCTTGTTTATTAATATAATTAATTTAAATCCTCATAATGATTTTATTGTCAATTGATCATATAGGGACATATTATACGTTTAGCCTATTGTCATGTTAGAATACATTCCACAGAAGAAGGAGTATTATTGAGATTACCGTATGTTGTAGTTTTCTGGAGTAATGATTGTCGTACTTTGCAGCTCACTCGTAGATGTCTTCACCAAGCATTTGCTTACCTTAAGAACCACATGTGGGATAGTACTTTGGTGGAGACTTTCGCCTCGCATGTCTATGACGAAGTGCTCTCCCCTGCCATCACTAACCTTTTTGCGGAAGGATTGAAAATGCATTACGCCGACCTCTACATTGATGAGTTGAATGCTGTCGCAGGTGCACAGGTCGATTCCATTATTGTTTTATCCTTTTCTATATATTGTGGTCATTATGAGTAGTCTCACTATTGCAAGTTTGAAGTGGGTTTGAAGGTTAAACTTTAATCAAATATATTTGGTTTTACAATTAATCGCATTTAACCCATATGCAACGATTGTAATGATTGGCTTACAAATTGATGCGGTTACAACACAAAGTCATTCTCACCCCAAGGTCTGGTTTTGTACCAAGACGTGGTTTTGTATATAACCCACATCTGTAAATGTTATAACCAGGTTGTGCCCGCGATCCTACAGAAAATTTTGGAGCCATTCAGTAAAGTACTCTTGGCTACTCAAAGGTTTGTCTTGTGGTAATGTAGTGTTCATGCTGGTTTTTGTGTCTCAAATCTTAATGATACAAATCGTAATAATGAAAAATCGTTATAGTAAAAGTAATTATAATGATAATGGGGATAATAATAGAAATAATAATAATTAAAATAATAATAATAATCAGAAAAATAATAATAATAATCATAATAATAATATTCATAATGAAAATAGTAATAATAAAAATCGTAATAATAAAAATCGTAATAATAAAAATCAATGAAAATCGTAATAACAAATATCGTGATAATAAATATTGTAATAATAAAAATCGTAATAATAAAAATTGTAATAATAAGAATCGTAATAATAAAAATCGTAATAATAAAAATCGTAATAATAAACATACTAATATTAAAAATAATAGTGATAATAAAATAACAATAATAAAAATAATAATAAAAATTATAAGATAATTATAAAAATAATAATAATAATAAATATAATTATAATGGAGATAATAATAATAGAAATAATAATCATAAAAATAATAATAATAAAAATATTGTACATGTTGTTCGTTGCTGCATCTTGACTTCAGTTATTCCCCATTTTCACCAAATTTTCATTCAAATGCTGGTCGCAGTGACAGTTGATCATGTCTAATTCATATGAAGAAGCTATTTTTAAACTATGTATCAGTATAATTTGTCCACGCATCGCTTGTATTCTAATAGTAGCATCCAGATGCATGGGATCAAATTACATGTAAAGCAGTGTGTGTTTCACACAATATTAAAAATTATTTCAATATAAAGCATTCTTCCACACCCCAGTAGACATCCTGCTAAGTGATGTCTGCTATCATCAACTTGATACGCGGTCAAGTTCACTTTCATGCAAGAGCCCAAAATGTAATATACCGTAGTAGGATGCTTGTTGCCTATAATAAATCTATAAAGTTGAAAGAATAATTCTGAGAGTGAGATTGTGGAAGAGGAATATAATTTCAGTTGCAGAAAGTTTTGGCTTTCTGAGTTATTATTGAGTTGATTTACATTTTTTCACATCGCGGACCATTCATTTCTTATTTCGGAATGTTTCTTTTACTTTTTCTTTTATCACCCAAATGATGTATTTGAGGTCTGTTTGGCTTCTTGTTTTCATATTTGAGTAGTTGGTGGCCTCAATGGCATTTTGTTTAATTTTTTTCCTCTTTTAGTTTTTGTTCTTCATCTTAATGGTTTCATTCAACATTTTTTATTCTTTCTTTGTTTTTTGTTTTCCGTGTAAATTTTTTTTCAACAGCCAGGTGACTGTCTTAAGGCCTTTTTGGCCTCTTGTAGTAATTTTTCACGGTTGTAATTAATTCTATAATAGGCTTTCTAGTTGTGGCTGTATGAAATAAAAAATTTTTCTCTGAAACTTGCTATGATACTCCTTGTATTCTTCTTATTACGTAATCTTTATAACTAGATTTTATAAGTGATTGCAGTGGTACTTCTCATAACATCATCATCTGTTGTCATTTGGAACCCTTGGTCTTAATCAACAAAGGTGGACTGTCATCTTGGTGGTGCTGAGTAATGCTATTTGGTTAACACAATACACATGCGAACTCATTGTGGTAGCCGTGTGGTCAGTTCAAATACAAGCAATTTAATAATGAATAATGAATAATTCACATGATGAAGGATGTTCTAACATTCGAAAGCTCCTGATCTATATCTCCACAGTGAACCATAAAGGTGTTACCACTTAATTTGCTTACAATACATATGCGTGACTGTTACTGGACTCCTTTCTATTTGTATTCGTTTTTTTTTAGTCAGTCTTGACCAGCGTTGTAAATGGCTAATAGTGTGTTGAACTGAATGTTACATAGAATATTACTCCAAATTGTTACCTAATGTTACTACAAATGTTGCCTTTAAATGTTACCTCGAATTGTTACTCCTCAGTGTTACCTCAAAATGGAAGCTCGACTCATTTTCAAGAAATTTTACCCTGAATGTTATTGAAATCTTAAAAAGAATGTCGCCCCCCAACTGCTATCTTTCAAGGTAACATCATAAACTTACTCAAAATGTCACCTTGACTTTCAGTGACACGTTACTGCTGCATGTCAGAGATAACATCTTCTTGTGTATCCTCAATGAGTCAAAACACATGCCAGACAACGATGGTGATAACGCCGAGAACAATTCTGCTGCTAACATCGCTGATGCTGCCAATGTTGGTGTCAGTGGTGATGATAGCAACGATGATTCTAATACGTTCAAATTAAAGGTGAACCTTCTCTTAGTGGTGGTCACTTTTTACTTGTTAAATTACAAATGATGAGTATATTCCTGTACCAATTTCCTTATACAGAGACCACTAGGTATAATTACATATGTAATGTAATGCCATGTAATGTACTACTTTTCATATATTTATATGCATATATATAGTATATTTATATATTAATTAATACATATTTTTGTATCCGTCTTAGTAGTCAGATTAAAATGTGTTGTTTTGGATTAATTTCCTGAATTCATATCCTATATTTTGATTCCTTATTGATTATTCATTTCGGCAGCTCACATTCTGAAGTTCAATGCATGTACGGTCACTAATTTACTTGTCACGAATATAATAGACTTCATATAATAGTAACGAAAGTCTACATTCGAAATACACGACCCCTCAGATAACCGGTCTAGTTCTCTACCAACTGAGCTACAGAAACAAGCTTTCTCCTGTGCGTTTTAACACTGTTTTGAGAACCACTGATATTTAAAGGCCGTATATCATGCCAGCGATACACTAATATCTGTAGCAAGCACGCTGATAGACTATAAAGTGATTGGGTGATTTTAACGGTGTTTTCTATATTAATGTAATGTTAACAGCGGTAACCAATGAAGGGTCCCATCAGAAGTATAGGTTTTTCTATGCATTTCTCTCCAGCTATTCAAAGAACGACATTGGCTACCCCTATTAACATTCGAAATACAGAAATTATTGAATCAGTGTTTTTACTTGACACCCAATTATGGCTCCCTATTGATCTTGACCACCCATCTGACGTAGTACACAAGACTAATGTTGTAGAGATATGTTCCATTGTAATCCTTAAGTGATGAAAGCTCACAAATTACAACTTACAGACAAAACAGAATACTTAGTCATAACAGAAAACTTACTCATAACAGAAAACTTACTCATAACACCCAAATCAAGACGCATACCTGTGCCTGTCATCACACACTCAGCACCATCACAAAACAGTCCACATCACGGGTCTGCAACTTCGATGTGATCGTTGACAAACACCTCACTTTAGAAGAACACATCAATAAAACATCAAAACATGTCACATACACTTAGGAAACATTTTATCCATATGACAATTCCTTACACAAGCAGCAACAGAATCACTAATACCTGCTTCTGTTACATCCAAGTTACACTTCTGTAACACGCTTCACATTTTTTTACAACAAACACTAACGAGCAGGCTGCTAAAGCTACAAGATACAGCTACAAAACTTATCTCCAATTAAGAAATATGAACATATCACTCCGCTACTACACCAACTTCACTGGCTACACATTATCCAATGATTACGATTCAAAGTACTACTGCTAACACACAAAGCAATATACTCTCATGCCCCACAATACATAAAACATATTATCACGCAAAAGAAACATGCAAGAAACACACGGCAATTACAAACAATAACCATTGAGCCTTATCGCAGCAAGACCAGAGTAATAGGAAATAGGGGATTTTCTCTTTAGCCGCGGTACATATCCGGAACAAGTTACCACCTCAACTTTGTTCAATCTCACACTTGACACCTTTAAATCTCAACTAAAAACACATCTTCACATATAATCTTTCAACTCATTCATGAGTTCATTTGTAAATATTTTGTAGTATGTACATTCATTTATAAATATGAAGACTCAAAGGAAAGCAACATTTGACTAAATATTATATTGATTACGGCGCTATACAAATATATGACATTATTATTATCGTCGTCGTCGTCATCTGAGACACTGTTGGCTACCATTGAATGGTGACGAATTACACCACAGACATATTTGTCATAAGTTTGACTGATACGCATGGGAGTACAATATGTACGCACGCCAGGGGCTGGCACCATTGACACTGATTATTGATTATTTGTTGTGTGACAGTTTGACTATGAAGCCTTCGCTGAACACCTGTTTGAGTTGTTGTCAAAACAGGAAAGTCGTGCAAAGAGTCGCCGCGTCATGTATGACATCATTTCTCGGTATGGGCACCAACCAGTGCAATAAATAATGTAGATTTTGGTACGAGATCATGACGAAATTATAAAAAAATATTAGCTTTTCACCATTATTGCGTATAAATCATGATATGTGCACTTTTTTAGGGTAAGATGTCAGACAAATTAACTTAGATTATCTTCCACATTCCTGGGTGGATGATATGCAAGAATATTCATATTATTTCAGTCCTATTTAAACAAGTGGTAAATTAAATTTTTTACCCCGCCAACGATTGTCTTCCCCACAGACATGAAGCCCATACTGCCCCACAACTTGATTGATGTTGATGATGATGATTATAGAAATATAGGTTAAATATTGTAGACTATGCGGTGTTTACCTGTATGTAAGGGCTGGTCTTAATTATTTTAATTAGTTTATGAATGCAGACTTTGCCTTTGGTATTATATATCGATACACAGCAGCCTCTATCTTTATATATCATAATCAAGATTTTAAACTCGTATTTATGGCTAAAAGACCACAATTTGCTGAGGGGGTTTCAAGTGTTATTTTCTGAATAGGATGACAGCTGTTTAAGCTGTAAATACAGCCTGTGTAAAAGACAATGTAAATTTATAATGACTTATTCACCAATACCAGTGCCTAATGCCTTGGGTGTAGACAACTACCATTGTGACACAAGGGCATATCTATATAAATTCTGTTGAAAGACGCACGTTAGAAGATAAGTATCGCGCTCTAAAGAACGTGGGGAATGGTCTTTCGCGGAAATCCGCGTCTGAGAAACATGATGCCAAAATGAACACGTTATACGACTGGGTAAAAAAAATGCGGAGATGTTTTTTAAATGGTTTTTTTTCGTTAATTTCGTTTTTTATACTAACAACATCCAAAATGGCGCCCAAGGAAGTCCCGATCATTTCCTGGCTTTCTGTTTTGTTTTCCCTCGACATTTATTGAAATTTTCATATTAAAGAACCACTAATGGAACACATAACTATAGTAAATGATTTTTTACGGACGGGTATGTCGAAAGACATTTATCTCGATTATTTAAAGCCAATCCGAGTGAATTCGAGATAAGTGGGTAGGCCTGTACAAGAATTGTTAAATTTAGAATAGGTTTCACTACGATGTTCCTGCTTTTCTCAGCAAAATAATGTTTTTGCTCCAGATACCGTGCTTACAGTCTCGGGGTCTGTCAACCCGCTCAACGCTCAACACGGAGAGTCAAGCGACAGAAAGAGTTGACAGAACAACATTACGATGCTGCCCTGGAGAGGCTCGACAAGCTCGAGCAACATCTCAAGAACATGGAAATGCCGACACGAAAACGGAAACGTGAAGGTACAGTCCGTGTGCATTCCTCATTTATTGATGGAAAAAGAATTGAAAATTTGCCAGATATGTGGCACAAAATCTCCTCGAAAGCTATGGTTTGAATAAGCTGATCCATAGATACAGTCTAACCTGCCCGAACGGCCACCTGTATTAAGCGGGCACCTGTCGTAACGGTCACTTCAAATTCCTCCCGACATGTACAC
>WURV02147123.1:0-18158 GCA_011762755.2 Epimenia babai | reverse complement strand
TATATATCTCAGTGTATTCAGCGTAGATTATAGAATACCAAATGTGTGCGTTGATAGAAAGAGGGATGACATATAGATGTTATATTATAAGGCATTATAATGTAGAAACGGGTGTGTGTAACACAAGACCTCATGAATACAGACTTCCTTTGTTTATTTAGGTATTGTACATTTTTAGAACACCGTAAAGCGCGTTAAACGGTAAATCACGCCGGCGATTATATTTTAACCATCATTCTTGGATCAACTTACCTATATCGCCATAAGAGCACGCGAGACCGTTGCTAAAGAGAGCTTTGTTGAGCCAACGACTGCATGAAATTTCAGGCTTCACTGGTGCAAGACCGACGAGTAGGCCGTGGAGGCATCTCCCCACGAGATGCGCCACAGTTATCTCCAGATCCAACAGCCATTGCCATTGTGACGGGTGTTCTTCACCCACCGAAACTGCGCTATCTGTACGATACGAGAACCACGATTTCGGTCTATAATCCAAATATCAAGTAAAACAATAACATTACTACTAGTCGTTTTGCTATTACTTTATAAGGCACTTAGGATCGAATAGCGTAGTGTATTCTAGTGTCACCTAGTTAATTCTAGTGTATCCTAGTGTAGCACTTTATTGTCTATGCAAAATCATCTAAAACAAAAGTAACCAACAAGTTTACGTTTACATTTAAGCGGCCACTGGCGAGAATCTCGTAAAAAAGGACGCCAAGACAGGTGACCGCATAATACAGATTTGACAGGGATATAATAAATATCAATGATGACAACCGGATGGTGACACCACATTTATGTAATTTAATTTCGAGGATCGCAACCTGTCACAAACATTCCGATTTTGACTATTGCGTCACTTGGTATAATTGATGCGTTAGTATAACGCATACAGCTCCAGTGGTATGCATATTGGGTATGCATCGCCCAATACTTACATGGGATATCTATCAGCTCACTACCGATAAAGATTAAACCACCCATTATTACACTACTGTATTGTTAGATAAACAGCTTTTGCATATGTAATATGCTTCGTCAGGCTTATGGAACGAAATTGATCAATATGTGAAATACGGGAAATTTATTCTAAATAAACAGACATGAGTAGGTGGTAATAGATTACTGAACTAACATGTCTAGCCGATGAAGATGGTTGAGAGAACAAGGTGGTGGTGGATGTGAATAGAATATGATAAAATAGAGAATAGAGACAATAAAAGGTGGGTAGCTAGACACAAGAGGGTGGGTGAAAGGTTATTGCGTTGCGGTCCGAATGCTCACATACGATGCAGTGAGTGGCGACTGTAGTGACGCTGGTAAACAGAAAGCACTGATTTCCTAGCAGTGGAGGGGTTTTATATTTATGTGTTATTTGGACGAAGTAAAAAATTGCGCTGTTTTAATGGTGCAGGTAGCTGCTTGGGCAAGTTTGACGAGATAGACATGCGCCATGTTGTACTCCGTTGTTATTGCAGGCCAACTTACTTTCGATGTTCATTAAGCAGCAAAATGTCAGCAAAAAATAATAAAGATTATATAGCCCACCATGAGAACCATTGATCTACATGGTTATAACATCTTCCTATTTTTTGTTTTCGACCGTAAAATGAAAGAAAATGTGATTGACAGATGTCAGATTTAAATATCATAAATTTGTTAATAAATGTAATTACAGAAGTTTTTGTGATTTAATCACAATTAACTATTAATCATCGTTGATTCTCAAAAGTTAACTTTTGAAAAAAATTAACCGTTACTAGCCCTAGTGCCTACATAAACAAAATACACCGCCTAACAACTCAACAGCTGTGGTGTCTGCATGCACTTACTTGGAATGATCACGTTAAGTCGATCGAGTTGAGGTAGGAGTATGAGCAGTTCATGTAACAGCGGCGTAACCAAGGCGACAGGAAGGAGCAGGAGGGAGTGGACAACAAGCACGAGCATGGAGCCGGCAGGAGAGTTGAACAAAATATCTGATGGATGTAAATTCACCGACGACATATTGTATAACTGAGCGATGTGAAAGGCACTGATATAGCACATATCTATTGGTATAATATTGCTATTATTCGTGCTAAAATTCGTGCAAAAATTTAATATGACCTAGTGCAAAAACGAAATGCTACAACATAATACTCTGAGTACTACAACCTAGTGCTATAAAAATTAGTGCTACACTCAATCTAGTAATATTACTATGGCTAGAGACATATCATATGATACAGTATAAATTACTGTGACAACCTATCACTAGACAAAACTTACTAGGACAACCTATCACTATATAACTCACTGCGACCACCTATCACTATATAACTTACTGCGACAACCTATCACTATATAACTACAACCTATCACTATATAACTAACTATATAAGTTAATTGTATAATCTAGTACTATAATTTGGTCCTATAACTTGTGCTGTGACCAATTACTGTATATTAACGCTCCGAGTAAGTGCCATAACTTAGTGCTACAGCCTAGAGTTATAAATGCTATAACTTAGTGCTACAGCCTAGAGTTATAAATGCTATAACTTAGTGCTACAGCGTAGAGTTATAAATGCTATAACTTAGTGCTACAGCCTAGAGTTATAAATGCTATAAATTAGTGCGACAGCCTTGAGATATAAATGCTATAAATAAGTGCTATTACCGACTACTATATAACTTAACTATGACCTAACGATATCTCAAGTACTATAACCTGGTGTTTTAACCTCGTGCTATATGAGCATTGCTACAGCTTATCACTACTGCTGACCTCTCAAGTTTTCCATGACTTCTCCATTTTGCTTGTGCGACAGAAAAACGGTGTGAAAGTGTTCGAGACAATCCGAGCAGCGGTAGATCATTTCAGACAAGTGGTAGTGGAGCAGGGAGACTGTGGGTCGGTTCTGTCCCACGTGTTTATGTATGTATGTATCAAGAGGCAGGATATAAATTCCCCCCCCCCCCCCAGTGTAGAGTCATGTCTTACCTTCATAGAACTCAGCCGACAAGGTCAATTAGTACACCTCTCTCGACACCATGATAACACTCAGCCAACAAGGTCGATGAGTACACTACTCTACACTATCATAACACTCAGCCGACAAGGTGAATAAGTACACTACTCGCTACACCATCATAACACTCAGCCAACAAGGTCGCTGAGTACACTACCCTCTACACTATCATAACACTCAGCCGACAAGGTCAATAAGTACGCTACTTGCTACACCATTATAACACTCAGCCTATAAGGTAAATCAATACACTTCAGTCATAACACTCCACCGATACACTATGTGTACAATTACAATGTGAACACTACACTCTACACAGTCATAACACAGTCAATATGGTCAATGTGTACAGTGGCCTGTACACCATCATAACACTCCACCAATACACTATGTGTACAATTACAATGTGTACACTACACTCTACACAGTCATAACACTCAGTCGATATGGTCAATGTGTACAGTGGTCTGTACACCATCATAACACTCCACCAATACACTATGTGTACAATTACAATGTGAACACTACACTCTACACAGTCATAACACTGTCGATATGGTCAATGTGTACAGTGGCCTGTACACCATCATAACACTCCACCAATACACTATGTGTACAATTATAATGTGAACACTACACTCTACACAGTCATAACACTCTACATACTAATTTGGCAGTCATTTAAATTAGACTCAAGGATTCACATCAGAGAAATGAATTCATCAATCCAAAAACAAACAAATTGTGTACACATAATCAAGATTCTAAGGCAACCAACCGTAGGAGAGTTTGAGTTGTGAAAGCAGTAAGCAAGCAGGTGTTTATAGAGGTAAATGAGTAACTCGTGTAGCATGCTCAACACGCCGCCCTGCTGCTCTCGTCTCGCAGCAACGTTCTCACAGGTTATCAGGGCCTCCTCCTACACCAAGTTTACATCACGCTACATTCATTTCAGATTATATTTAAATTAAATCACTATCATATTGGATTATGTTTACATGTGATTATGTATACATGGTATTCTGACTCCAAATTACGTTTACATATGATTGTGTTCACATCGGATATTTTAATAAAATTACATTTACATTGAATTACATTTACATCAAATTATATTATGTTATCAGATTACATTTACATAGGTTTACATTTATCTCAAATAAAATTTACGTAGCATTATATTGACACCGAAACCCATTTGTCACATTACATTTCCACTGGATTAAGTATACATCAGATAAAATATTTATGGTATAACATTTACATCAAGTTAAGTTTTCATGGAATCACGTCTACATCGAGTCATGACACTCACCGTATTAAACACAAGGTTCTTGAGCACCGTGTTCATAAGCACTTCAGCCATGTGGACGTCCAACTGACTGGTCACTGACTGGTCACTGCTGTCCATACCAAACCCGAGCAGCACAGCGATGTGATTGTTGTCCAGAAGACTACGTAGCAAGATGTCGAGCTGGGTGTGCTGAAAAATGAACCCACTTAAGTGTAATTATCCCCCTTTATACAGTCACACCTACTGAAAATGCCTCATGTGTTCCAAAGACTTCAATAATAGAAATATTTATTAATTATTAATTAATTATGAAAATAATAACAAAATTCATCTCAATTGGAATCGACATGGTTATTGGCTGCTTCTATTTATTTGGTTATTATTAATAAGTATTTTTATCTTTTATATATTTATCATTATTTATTATTATTTCTTTTCTATTTATTAACCTCTATTAAAATAAGCAGAATAGAAATTATATCAATATCTAAAAAAAATGTTTTTCCATACATCTTTGCAAATAGATGGATTTTGATTTTTATAGCTCACCGTGTACTTGTACAAGAATCTGTAAAATAAAATATTTTAATGTATACAGCGTAATAAAATTAAAATGTACCTGTCCTTTAGTGAGGGAGTTCCACTTGATGGGAGGGTGCGGCAGGAGGGCGAGGAGTAAGGAAAGCCTCTCCTGGAGAGGCGGCAACAGCAGAGGAGCCCCCATAGACAATGTCTCAGCAACAGCCTGGACACGATGCAATTCTCATAACAATGAATGAATTCTTGAGCAAAAACCAAAGTAAAAATTCATTCATTTCATACTAAAAACATTAAATATGGATTTTTATGTAAATTTTATATTGCTCAGTCACGGTTCACAATGTGTCATTGGGAGAAGCAGCTCTAAAACAAGCACCAGTCAGCCCCATCATATATTTACTTTGGCACTGAATATTTAGCTGTCAGGTTACTTCGTCAGTTGTACCCATTAGTTACTGATTTAGAGCGGTGACAGGCGGCTGCATTTCATTTCACCGAACTTCTTTCATATTTCCAAGTAGTTCATCACTTTTGCCTAATTTAAAATACATACCCTTTCTCATTCGGGAGATTATGGTTCTAATGCTGCTAAAATTATTATTTTGCGATCTATACCATCTGAGCAATGTGCAATCGAAAATTTTTTAAGTGCCTATAGTGTGTGGTGGTATATAGTTAATTGTTTCAGCATTCTGCTTCATGCCATTGATATACACAGGTATCCACAACAGGTAGTGATCGACTATACATATTTGATTAACAATGCTCTAATACACATCTTGGTAATAGGCCAGTGATAGGCTACAGAACTGACGAATGCCAGTCACTTCATACATACATAAACACATACTAATGATACGACCTCTTGAATCGCAGCAGGTGTAACTGTGTCCATGAGTTTAAACAGTAGATCCAGGATGGGGCGAGCCTGTGCCCCGAGGACGTTACTCCCGACCCCACCAGCCAGGGTGAGAAATAGGTGGATACGTAACAGGCGTAAACATAGCTGCACGAAATGTTCATGCTCCCTGAAGTGGAATTAAATAGAATAAAAATAATTATAATAATGATGACATATGTATATAGCCGATATCCACTGGATATACATAGACAATGTCAACAGCGCCCAGTTACATGATATCGTCATACGGGGGGAAAAAGAGCTCAATAATGTCATGAGAACAACAAACCACACCAACATGAAACTGTGCTAGGAAGGGATCATCACAGGATACTAACAGAAAACATATCTATCAAAGAAATACCATAAATCATTAAACTCTACCAATAGGATAACCCCCATCAAGAGCACAACCGGGTCAAAAATCAAAGGTGCAAGCCCCTCAAGAGTATGACCCCTTCAAGGGTGCAACCCACCGAAGAATACCCTGTGTCCCTACCCAGTGTCCGCTAAAATACATAACGACAAATTCAAGTTACCCATGTTGTATGTTTGTACTAACCTGTGGGTGTTAAACGGTGAAGGGCTGTCAGCGTGGAATCTATCGCAGTACTGCTCGAGGAATGACTGAATGAGGGCAAAAGTACCTTGGTGGAGATCCACACAAAATGGCCGATGAATGGCGATCACCTGTCTGATATCACACACACAGATAACAGAGATAACAGCATCATGGAGACAGGCACGGGGCAAGCACATGGGGACAGATGTGTGAAATCTACCCTAACAATTCATAAGGATTATAGTCCATCATTTTATACAGGGAAAATGAAAGTAGGCAAAAAGTACAATCTTATTATTTAGCAGGGTTACTTTGAAGTATTAAAATGCTTATATAGATATAGATACTCATCACTATATCATTGTAACTGATCATAACCACACAAAAGTTCTCATGTACTGTTGCACTGGATTTCATGCCATAAGACGTAGTTACAGTGGTGAATGATCATAGGACGACCGAGAAGTTCCCACATACTGCTATGCTTGTATTTTGGAGGGAGGCTCAATAAAATCAGTAGTCATAAAAATTCTGATAGTACAGATATTTTTAAGATACTGTTTAAAAGGCATTTGATTAGTATTTAAAAAGGTATTTAAAAATAGTTATTTTGTAAAAGGTTTTAATACAAATTCAAACATTTTTCAAAGGCTCGAATACATAGACAAAAAATTTTCAAGAAACCTATTTAAATACTTTCAAATACAAACACATTTGAACCAACGCTATAAATACACAATCACACATAGAGACACGACATTATGTAATGCATCTAATTCAGTCAATCAGTCATAAAATACATCCGAAGCCTTTCGTCTACCGGGGTCAAGGTTCGTCAATTCAGATAAATGTATATATTTCTGACATAAAGTAAATATATAAAGACATCACAGTAAATAGCAGTGAAACAACTGTTTTTGGAGCTTTCGTGGCAGGTAAGATAGAAGAAAGGACCAGGGACAACACAACAACAAAAGATACCTACCTGTCTGTGGGGAGACTTGTCCAAGCAAGACTGTGGGAAGTACCCGCAGATATTTGGTGTATGGGTACACCTTCAAGTTCGATGACCTTCTTGGGTCGGGTAACTGGACTCTGCGAGTGACCCTGTCCGCACTGACCCATGGCATTGTTGCCCCACGAGTATACCTCATTATCTGAATGACAAAAATCTAACTATTATAGCCATTGTGAGGTGTACTTGATGCTTTCACATAGCTCTTAGATAAAGTGAATGGACCTATTTGATTGACATAATTCATCGGGCGAATAGCATGACCGATACGTGATATCGCTTCCTTCAGTCATCACAATGCCAGGTGCTAATAGTACAATAGCTAATACAAGGGAAATATAGGAAAATGAATGATAAATATAGACATCTTCAACAACGAATACCAGTGTGTATGATTAAATTTAATTTTAAATGTGGATAGGTATCAAACATCGCAAATATCACCGAGGTGACATAGAGAACATCTATAGAGTATATACAGCGCAGCCACATTATAGGGGGAAAAATCCCTAGCAGACCCACACTGCAAGGGATGTCAAGATCCTCCACGGGCACAGGGGTTTAAAGCATTTTTGCCCGAAAAACCCCATAGTGTGGGCGAGAATTGATCCAAAGACTCCTGGATTCACGGCCAGATGCTCTAACCATTACGCCACCTGCCCCTGGTAATCGACTAACGACTGTGTTGAAATGCCCTGAAGGGCATATATGCATCTTGTAGCAGCCATTGTTTTACAACTGACTGATTTCTCACGGTCAAGGACTGCTTGTAATCGTTACACGAAATATTTGAATGTAAATTTGTTGTGGGAACTGAGCGCTTTGATGGCATCACTGTGGTGAAGCTGGTATTTTTATATACTTCTGATGGTGGTTTAATAAATGAGTTGGTATCATGTAATGTACCTTTAATCATACACACTAACAACCATTGCTGAAGATTGTCTATATTTACCATTGATCTTCCTATATTTCACTCGCAATTAGATACTATACTATTAAGCACGTGGCATTATTGTGACTGAAGTCGCAGAATTGGGTCAGTCGCAGGGCATATGGATAGGTCCATTGATAAGTGAACAGGAAAAAGTAGAGAATTGTGAACATTTGCTATTTTGCTACTTTGTATTTATTGATGAATACATTGATCACATGTCATGTAATGTATACACTACAGGCAATCGATCTAACAACCTTCTTCCCCCGCCCCCCCATCAGTCTCCTCTTATTTATGAAACCACTATAAGAGGTTCTAGGATCCTTTACATAAATGAGAGTTCACAAAAGGCACATGGCACATCTGTTTAAAGTCTCTTGTAACAACACAACTACACTAATGATTCGCACATTAAGTGATGTCCATTTAATTACTCCTGAAATGAGTAGTAAATTTGAACTAAAGGACGCATTTTCTAACAAAACATATTATATTCAGCCAAAAATATACTGGTTTCTAAAGAAATAAGCCTGGGTAATGCAGTCTCTAGACATCCTGCCTAGCGTTTACTGTAGCCACCGTCTATAAACTAGCAAGTCTAATGGTGCCTGACCGTGGGAAAGAGCAAGGCAGTGGCTGTCTCCGTGTGCCACATCAACAATTCTCACATTCTGCAAGTCTGTGATGATCTTGGGGCGTAAGGACGTCTGGTCGCTAGAGCCACACCCAAGACACGCCCCGTTACCCCATGAGTACAACTATAAACAGCAAGCATATTGATATTGATAAATATATAGAAAAAGTCTATACTATAGCTTTACATACGTAGGTTACACACAGCCTTATTATTCTTGTGTAATGTTAGAGAAAAAAATGGAGATTTTTAAAAGGTGCAAACAAATTGCTCAAATTATTTGCACAGCTGAGGTGTGCAAGCGTGAAAGCTGCAGTAACAAAATTTAAAGAAGAATATGTATGCAAAGAAATTTGGTGCTAAGACTGTGTAAGTATCTAAAAATAAATTACTAATAAATAAAATTCAATTAGTAGTGGCACAGAAAATAATAGCACGAGTCAATAATAATAATAATAAAAGGTCGTTATATACCGACCCCCCTCCCTAGCTCGGAGAGCCATGTCTTTGTTAACATAATCGGGTCAAGCTTCTTGGATACGAAGAAGTTAGTAAGAATGTCAGTCTTATTTCTGGTCCTGACAGATCGAGTGTTACACTGAATAACACTGAACCTCGAAGAATCGATAATAAGTCGATAATTCACGTTGTGGGCGGGAAGCTCGGAGGACGAGTTGACTGAGATATTTTGGTCAGACGAATTTACACGGCGACCCAAACGCCTCTTCCTATGACTCTTGCACTTGTGACCTACGTTTGCATGGTTTGATAGTGCAGTTAGTATCCCATGACAGCGGCATAACCAAGGTTTGGGCAGCATTTGATAATTGGATGCCATTTGATAATCAAACGTTGTCGCCGTTAAAAACAGATTAAACACATCTGGCTGAAAAAGATAGTAACGCAGTGAAAGAATATACAGTTCAAGTAAAATTATTATTAGCAGAGGAGCAGATGGCGGAGTATTCACCCTTGAAATGCGAAGCAAATCATTTCTTCCATACACGGACTTTTCTCTTTGCAAAACGACAGCTACTGCGGAAGCGGCAATAGCAATCATCCACCGGTCACACCCTCCACCTTTTACATCTTGGTTTGGTGCTCTACCAAACCATTACAAGTCTACACTGACTGTCCACGCAGTTAAGGTGACATAGCTGACTTGTCCAGATGAAATGCGAGCGACTGACAGGCTGCCACACACGACCAGACCCGCCTTTCTGATGAACACTACAGTAAATGCCTCTACTACCTTGGGTTTGTATCGAACCACGATATCAGCAAGGCCCAGCCTACCTGTCCAGTTGAAGTGAGAGCAACCGATGTCTGGCTGCCACACACGACCTTTCTGATGTACAGACCGCTGAATGCTTCTATCACCTTGGGCTTGTACTGGCCCACGATATCACCATGACCGAGTTTACCTGCATGACAGACACAATAAATAATTAAACAATTTCGTAACATACTGCTGTTAATTTCTTTAAAGTTGTAAACATACTACATACTGATAATGAGCCCTTAATAATATATTAATGACACATAAGGACTCTCTATACTGTCTATAACTGTCTATATAAGGAGTATAACACTCACCATTCTCTCCGCCCCCGAATGACCAGACAGTCTTGCCATCTTGTGACACGGCTATCGTAAACGAACTGCCACACACTACCTGACCCACGCAGCTTATGTCCTTCACCCTCGTTGGTAGATTCTTACTGCTACTGTCACCATGCCCTAAACACACAAAATGTATTCAACACTGAATACCTGAACCAGGCCAGTCCCCCCTCAGAAATTTATTCACATATGTGATACCTGAGCACGATATGGGCCACATAGTGAATAAAAAACAAAATTTTTATCACAAATAATAATAAGGGATTTATTCTCCTCCTTGCTCAAACAAAAACACAGGTAACAATGAAAAAAATTAATTAATAAACAATTAAGTAATCAATATATATTTTTTCTGTAAAAAGTCACTGATTTTCCAAAAAATGAATTGATTTGATACTACAATAGAGCCCATTCAATAAGCCGCCATCACTAGGTCCAGTCAAATTCATTGCAGTAAACAGGGAGGTGAAGGATCGCGGTGTGGCAGAAGTTGACATGAATAACAAAGGAGGAAATCGGGAGGTAAGAATCTCGTGGCAACAAGCGGGATTGGCAAGGGGCGGTTAATCAGGGGTGTACTGTATTATATTTTTATTAGAAAATACTTTATTGGCGTTATCAGCAAGTCCAGTGATTCAGTGAACCTAATGCCAAGAATGGTTTACGCAGAATTCAGAAGATAAGGATCCTTGTGTGTGGCACAGGTAGCGAAATGAAATCCCATTAAAATTTCAATCCCAGCCTTCCGTGATTGTTGTCTAATTAATTATGCAAATAGGGAAATCATCCCAGAAAAAATTAATGGTCTCTCCCAAATAGCAAATATTAGAGCAAGATTGGTTACAGAATTAACCAAACTCAATGTATTTTGTCATATTCCTCGTTGCTTTCAACAAAGTTTGACAACTTCATCGTCAACAAATGTGTCTTCTTGCAAACTTTAATTATCATCATGAGTATTTTAAAACTTTCATTCGCGAGCTCTCATGCTACTTGATATATGGTAAAGGTAATAAAGTTATAATGCACATTTTTGGTAAATACCATCAAATGGTGCAACAAACAGATATCACACAGCTAAAAACACATTACAGACAATAGATACATTACACACAATATATATATAATATTACATAATATTAGATGCATTACTCCACAAAATTTGGAACTGATAAGATTTGGTCAGCTGCTTGAATTTACAGAAACTGGAGCAAGAATGCATATCTGCAGGGAGAGCATTATTGAACATATGTGGAGTTGGATACAAAAATGATCGGTCCCAAAAATTTACATGTTACATGCAATAAGAGACATTACTGATTAGTGTCTAGAGACGCGAAATGGGAGATGAATATTAAGGAGATTTGATGTGGAGATATTTGTGAGTTATGATTAGGTACTTGAATACAATGCGGTCTTCGGCTGGGAGCCATCCTGGAAGCAGCATTTTGAAGTTATTGAAGTCGAACCAGTTCATGGGCAGGCAGATTATACAGTGAGGAATTCAAGCTATCAGAATTAGAAATTAGAGTGAATGTAGAAGCCGAGATTTCTAGAGGAAGGTGCTGGATTGATTGTGGATCCATAAAGTTAACTGAAATGGGTGGCGCAGGAACTCTCAGAACTTGAATGATATGGCCACTTGTTTGGTTTTATCTGCATTTGACTGGAGCCTGTTGAAAGATATCCAGCATGAGAAGTTATATCAATAGCACTCTTGATGTATTGCATATCGTCTAATTTGATTGGGCACCATATCTGGATATCATCTGCAGACAAGTGATAATTTAAATCAAAATCAGATATGACATCAATGACATTACCAAGAGGCGTAGTATAAGCAGTGTTTAGAATTGGACCGACAACAGATCCTTGAAGAACACTTGTGAAGAAGACTTCTTAGTGCCGACAGAAACAACGAATGAACGATCGCATGAATAAGAACGATTCAATCCAGCGCAGTGCCACCAGTACCAAATTGAGACGATCTAAAATAACTGAATGGTGAATAGTGTTAAATACAGTGCTTCGATTTCAGAATGCCTTGTTTGAACCAGGATTCAATACCAGGATTTTCTCACCTTGAGAAAAGTAAAAGAAAGTAGTGACATTTATATATGACACCTCGAATACACTTATGCCGCTTGCCAAATAACCATTTAAAATAAGTCATCGGGGAAGACAGCTCTATAACAGGTGCCAACAAGTCCCTCACCAATTCACAGTGCGTATTAATTCACATTGCACAGATAAATGATATATGCGGTGATGCACTGCCTTCAGCCAAACACGACATGTCAACTTATGCACTGGCTTTGTGTATGCATGTAATTATAAGTTGATTACCACCAACGTAATCGTTATCTAGGACATTTTTTCGTGCTTCACAAAGCTAGCCTATAAATGTGGTTAACACAACAAATTGATTATCCTCACTCATAAGGGGTGGGGAAAAACACCCATTGTGAAAAACCGACCTAGTCTGACCTATTGAGGCCACTGGTTCCAAACATCTACAGGCCGGGGACATAGGTCGCAAACTCCACTGAGTCTATCATAGTTAATGGTTATTTATGATGAGATGATAACATTTTGAGGAGGTAAACGAGATAGAGACCATCCATAGAGTATCTGAAACAGATCCACGACAAAGGGATAACCCTAACAGAACCACACTGTAAGTCCTATCCAGAGCCCCATTGGCTTTTTCTTCACAAAAAATGCCAAAGGTAGTATACTGGATACAGTGGAAATTGAACCGGAGTCCTCTGGATTCAAAGTCAATTGCTCTAACCGCTACCCTAACTACCCCATGCACTGGCCTTAGTCGAAGATTACAACAGGTCAATTAGGTTATGCATTGGCTGGGAAAAACAGACTGAAACAGAGACTTCTCAAAAGGGAAAGATGCCAAAAACAAAGTTTTTGTACTGAGATAATTCATGCATTCTTTTCTATACATACCACTCCAAGTAAATCCAAGTTAAAAACCATAAATATTGGGTGAACCTTACCGAGCCTCCCGTAGTCTCCTTCACCCCACGTGTACAGCTGCCCATCCTTGGTGACAGCAGCACTGTGTCGGTACCCGGCACTTATACAAGTAACCACCTGAACAGAGTATGGATAACGTAACGTTACACTCAGAGTTATATGGAGTAATAGCATCCATGTAAACAAACATTTTTGGTGATTCCTCTATTTATAAAAGCAACTCATTACATGTTTAAAGCAATATCAATAACGTTGTTTCCTTTCATGTACGGTTAGGTGAGAAAACCTGAAAATGGAATAATCACAATATTCCAAGGCCTAACCAAAATCAGCTAAGGTATTCACCATATAGATACAAGACAAATTAACATGTCTTCAAAGTCTATTCTTTCATCATGCTTAGTTAATTTGGCAACCATATAAAACCATAAAACGACATATTAAAATATAATCTATATTGAAACAACAGGCCATTATCAGTTAAAGGACAGGTTGAAGACAACTTTAACTAAAAAGATATATCAAACCATCATCTGATGCCTCTAGGGTGAGTAAAACTGCCTACTGAGAATTCTCAATGGTTTTATCCATACATATGTGACCAAGATGCCTTTCGCAACAGAATCCATACACAATGGGCACAAATGATTCAACACATAGTAGGACCAGAATCAATGCAATCCAGACACCAACCGCACGAATGTTTCAGCAAAAACAAATGCCATCCTTAAGGTAATCCATACACCAACAGAACAAATGATTCATCAGACACAAAGATCAGCATCGACGTAATCCAGACACCAACAGCACAAATGATTCAGCAGACACAAAGACCAGCATTAATGTGATCTTTACACCAACAGAACAGATGATTCAACAGACACCAAGACCAGAATCAACATAATCTACACACCACCAGTATGTATGGAGATATTCAGGATATTCAGGAGATACAAATGCTAGAATTATCATTATATATACACTAACAGCACAAACACTTGATCAAACCCACATACCAGCATTAACAATTACAGTATACCTTGCCACTGAGGATGCCTTGAACCATCTTGGGATATTTTTGTGTGGCATTGTTTCCATGGCCCAGCTTACCATAGTCTCCTAAAATTATAATTAACAACATTAATACCTGATAAATACATAACCCACACAGTGCGATACCTTTTAATGTAAAATCTCACTTATTGCGATGTATTACATGATCCAATTTATTACAAATATTGTTAAAAGTATGTCACAATGTCTTACATAAATAAATCACTTAACGTGTGAAATTGCTATCTGTAGTTACAACTCACCATCTCCCCAGCTATACAGTACTCCATCCGATGTCAAAGCAAGACTATGGCCATCAGATCCTTTAGATGATGAAGCTTTCTTAATTGGCCGCGCCGGTTGAAATGTAATCTTCTTTGGTTTGGCCTGGTTATTTGAGTCACCTAACCCGAGTCGGCCATAACTGCCTTTGCCACAGGCGCTTAGATTGCCATCACGGTCCACGGCAAAGGTACAGTATTGCCCTGCCTCCAACTGAGTGAAACATGACAAATCGTCACTTATGTAAAGCATTGTTATTTCACAGTAAACAAAGAACTCGTTTGTTTTGAATTATTGGCACCTATCTAGCACGCTAATTTGTGCCATCGACCCTCTAGGGGTCTCCAGTTTATAATTAAATATGGAGTTTTTCATGGTGGGTGCTATGTTCTGTTGGCAGTTTCCTCTCCATTTTTAATTGTTAAAATACAAATTTGCGTTTTTCCATATTATGCTGTACATTCACGTGCATAAATTAATAAGTTGTAGTGCAATGATGTCATTTGCATATCTGTACAATAATTCAAGTCCATGATATACATCCCGCAACTGACCAGATCTATTTTATACTATAGTGCATCAGAAAAGATGTATGAGGACTGTTTTTTCAATACCAGGGTGTTAGTAATACGTTGACGAGGGCTTGCTCCCGTCGGAGGGACATTTTGATGAACTAGACCCTGGTGGAGCTAGTTATCGGCCGAAAGTGCGTTAATTGAGCTTTAGAGAATAAGAAAAGGAAAGATGGTGCTTTTATGTATGTTGGATGAACAGATGGTATGGATAATATATAGTAATTGTTCCTGTTATATTTTCGTAGGTTACTATTTTATACCTTGTTCACTATGATTTATGGTCCTGAAAATATCGTTTTCATTTTAGTGAGGACTATTTTTGTTACATCTATTTAGGGAGATAAGCCTAGAATTAACATTAATATCCAGGTGGACTTCAAATCCAGTTCAGCCGGTGGACTTTAGTCGTTTCTATATCGATAAATAGTTAGGTGTCGCTAGCACACCACTAAATAGTATTGAACGTTACTGGCTTCGCTTAGTAAGCTTTCGAGACATCGCTCGCAAGTAATTTGGTATTAAATTTTTACCTAAGTTCTTCATTTGGACAAATTTTCATTTCATATACTGTTGTCTCCCTTTACAGATAATTAATTTAACGTCATAAGGTGTATGTATTCATTATAAATTAGCTGGAGGTTCGTTGTCATAAACCGTAAACCCAAAATTAATGACGTGATTATTAAGTGTACGCACTTATCCGTTTCACTCCTATTTTCATGAGAATTTCAGAGCCTTGAACCATTACCGAGTTCAAAGCTATTACTGATTCGTCTCTATTTCTGGTTTTTTACTCGAGTTGTCATGACTGGAGAGCCTACAGGTGACATCGAAAGAACAGAAGCCATTATGGAGTAGCAGCTACAGACCCATGAATCTGGTATCATATCAAGAATTATAGACATTATGAGAGACAGTCTCTGTTCTGTTTGCTGCCAAAAGTCAAGGCACCAAGTCCCTAACCACGTTCTTTGACGTTACCACAAATTCAAGCAGACAAACCGCGTATACCACCAGGTGTTCAGCGTGCTAACGGACCACGAAGTCTAGCTACGAGGGGCTGGGCTGAACGACGTGTAATGAAAGAGAACAGCGACAAAACTACAAATAATAGCAATACAGCTACACCGGCGTCCCTTGTTATTTTAGGGGACTCGATCACCAGCGCCGTAAGTCGACGAACAATGATAAACATCACAGGTGCGCGTCCAGAGCACACCTGGAGCGGTGCCTGAAACGGTCGTGTCACCGAGTTTAGACAATGCTAAAAATGTGGTTCTACATTGGGGCACGAACTCTGTTAATTGTTACAGCTTGAAACACCGTATTAAAACAGCTGAACAATTAGCTGAGAAAATCCAAGCTAAATTGTCCGAACTTCCGAACACAGAAGGTAAACCGAAGGTGCATTTCTCGAGTTTGTTGCATCGTTATGATATCGATGACAAAGATGGATCAACGGTAAGAATAAATAAACTTATTGACGGCGCAAATGATTTCGTTAAGGCTTACTGCGACGAAAAGGGCCATGGTTTTATCTCTCATTAGAACATTTTGTCGAAAGACTTGAACGACCAGTGGCATCTAAATGTTGACGGAGCTAAAAAGTTCATGGATAACATAGGATGTGCAGTCATGTTGCAGTAAGATAACGAACGGTTTGTTAAGCTCCGTGTCGAAAAAATAGGAGAGCGTCCGGACTATCGCCGCCGTAGGCAGGTTGGAGGTAATGCATCACGCAACGACGCCATGTATATATTCTAGCTATGGCATATGCTATATTCTCAGTTTGCCCATCTTGTTACCATGACGGTGCACGCCGCCAAGACCCAGCGCCCGGCCGACAATAAAGACGCTTCACCCCTTTGCTCTGCCGTCTTGCGCTCTGCCGTCCTGCGCTCAACACCCAGGGGCCGCTCGCACACCGCCGTCAGGGTCATGTTCCGAGGCTGATCGACGAGAAAACCGCGCGAGAATGTGGCACAAAACGACCCGTTGTTCTTGGTCGCTTGTTCACTCGGAGATTTACGCCAGTTGCTGCATAAACGGACAAAACACAGACTAAGTAGGAAACCTATGTGTGACAGTGTTTTGTTACGGTTTCAGGCCACAATAAAATAATTCCATTATCGAATAGCAACGCAAATATATTCGATGAAACGGTAATTAGAGAATTATATATAAAGGACAAGATTTATGACATCAGTATGAAAATATGTAGCAATAGGGAAGTCCTTAACCAAGCTAATACAGTGCATATGAAGTCATTACTATATAATTAGGGATCGGAGTGGGTAACATGCCCTTAGGATATTCAATGTTGCCCTCTTTTGGCGGTCCAACAATTTCAGTAATTGCGAATATCGTCATTGATTAGCAGACAAATATGATATGTATTACAGATATAAATATGGCTGCATTTCTGCACGAATTAGTGAAACTTGGGGATTGAGAAGCTGACTGAGAGAACTAACCTCTGGAAAGGTAGGGTACATAGTATTAATAACTAAAATTTAGTAAGTCATTCTGTGTATCGTACGATGGATCAGCACATGTTTACTACTGAATTTTAGAGCACCTATTCTCGTCGTTTTTTTTTAAATATCATTTCATTAAGAAATTACATCTATTTTACTCTAGCCTCAAGCCGATATTGTCTGTTGACATGGGTCCCGAGTCATCGCTAAATTACTTTGAATAAATCATTTTCATGTATGCTTTACTGTTAAAT
>WURV02147112.1:0-18161 GCA_011762755.2 Epimenia babai | reverse complement strand
GACTACTACGGGGTGGTCCTCGTCGAGGGCGCACCGATCCCGGCCGAACAGGATCTGACGAGACCCCAGGGACTGCCGCGTCCAGCCCGGGCCGAGGTCTTCTTCGAGGCACCGGCCTCCCCCTGGCTCTTCGGCATCGATCTGATCGTCGAGGCCTGGACCAGGACCTTCGGCGAGATGGACCGGACCCTGGTCCTCGAGCTTCCCGAGGCCGAGCCGGTCGAGCTGCGGCCGGTGCCGGTCATCCTCGACGAGGTCGAAGCCGCCTCGCGGCAGCGATGAGCCGGGTCCTGATCTGGGGCTTCGGACGCTTCGGCGGCGGACTCGCCAGCTGCCTGCACCTGCATCGCCGCGGCCACGAGGTGGCATTGATCGACCGCCTGGATCGGCGGGAGCTCGAACCGGGCCTGGATCGCCTCCGGGAGGCAGGAGGACCAGGTGATCCCGAACTGCTCCGGGAGGAGCCGGGCTCGCTCCGCGGCGCCGAACTGTTGGTCGTCAACCCGGCCATCCCGCCCTCGCATCCGCTCCTGCATGCCGCCGAAGCCCTCGGCATCCCGAGGACCCAGGAGGTCGAGCTCTTCCTCCGGGCCTATCCGGGACGTGTCCACGCGCTGACCGGCACGCACGGCAAGAGCACGACGGCGAGCCTGCTGGCACGCGGCCATTGCGCTTTGGGTCGGGACTGCCTGCTCGGCGGCAACATCGGACACAGCCTGCTGCTCGACGAGGAGCGCTGGTCCGCGGATCAGGTCGCTGTGCTGGAGCTGTCCTCCTTCCAGACCGAGCGCCTCGAAGGACCGTACTTCGACGCGCTCAGCCTGACCCCGATCCAGCGCGACCACCTGGCCTGGCACGGAGGCCTGGAGGCCTACCACCGGGCCAAGCTCCGGACCCTGCGCAGCCTGCGCGAGGGCGCCCGGGCCTGGGCCCTGCCGGGTGGACTCGCCGGCTCGATCGCCCTGCCGGGCGTCCAGGTCCTGGGCGGGGAGGGGGACCGCTTCTCCCTCGAAGAAGACGGAAGCCTCTGCCATCTCGGCCGGCGGATCCTCGGCCCCGACCAGCCCGCGCTCCCCGGTCGTGCCCTGCGCGAAGCGCTCTGGTTGGCGAGTGAGAGCCTCGCACCCGAAGCGGAGCAGGTCCCGGAGCTGATCAAGGCCTGGAAGTCCTTCGAGGGCCTCCCACATCGACTCCAGGTGCTGACACCACACGGGCACCTCCGCTTCGTCGACAACGCGATCTCGACCACGTTGGAGACGACCCTGCATGCGATCGAGGCGATCGCAGGGAGTGATCCAGGAGCGAGCCTGCACCTGGTCTGCGGGGGCCTGCCCAAGGATGCCGGAATGCAGGGGGCCGAGGCCCTCCGGGATCCATGCCTGAGCAGCCTGCACCTCTTCGGCGAAGCCGCGCGACGCCTCGCCGGCCGACTGGGGGACCAGGACCCGGGGATCCCGGTCACGCGGCACGGTCCCCTCGAGGAGGCTCTCGATGCGGCCTGCCTCGAGGCCGAGCGCAGCGGGCGGCCGGCCTGCATCCTGTTCAGCCCCGCTTTCGCCTCGCAGGATGCCTACACCAACTATGCAGAGCGCGCCGAGGCTGCCCGGCGCTGGTGGCGGTCCCCGAGGGCAGAACGCCCAGCCGGGATCCGGGAGCAGTGCGAAGGCTGAGTCCGGGCGTTCGGAGGAACGCCTCTGCGGCCTGACGGCCCGTTGAAGCACTCCAGGGGATGCCAGGGCCTCGGATCCAGTGTGCCATCGGCCCTCGAGAACGCAGGTGGCTCCGCCGTTTCGTCGAGGCATTCGAGAGTTGATGGGGCGCGAAGGACGATGAGCTGGTGCCTCTGGGATTCCCTGATGCGCTGCTAGAATCCCACGACGATGCGCTGCCAGAGCTGCCAGAAGAACCCTGCCGTGATCCATACCCTCGAGCGCGTCGAGGACGAGTGGGTCCAACACTTCCTCTGCGAGGGCTGCGCCCGCGGTGAGACCCAGGAGGAGGGCCAGGACGCGATGCAGGTCCTCAAGTACTTCGGCCAGATCCTGGACCAGCAGGGCACGCCTGCGCCAGGGGGCCAGGCACCGAGCTCGACCGAGGCCTGCCCGGGCTGCGGCATGACCCAGGATCGCTTCCAACAGATCAAACGCCTGGGCTGCGCGCGCTGCTACGAGACCTTCGCCGTGGACGTCGAGCAGATCTTCCTGCGGGTGCAGGAGAACGTCGTCCACCGCGGCAAGGTCCCCCCCCGGCCCAACCAGGCCCCCCCCTCGCCGCTCGAGCTGCGTCGCCTGCGTGAGAGCCTCGCCCGCGCCATCGAGGCCGAACGCTTCGAGGAGGCCGCCCGCATGCGGGACAAGATCCAGAAGCTGACCGAGGGCCTCGAGGGGGAAGGATGAGCGAGGATCTGCACCTGCCGCTCGACGAGTGGCTGCGCGGCGAGGGCAAGGAAAGCGACGTCGTCTACTGCACGCGCGTCCGACTGGCGCGCAACCTCGAGGGCTTCACCTTCTCCCCGATGCAGCAGCCGGCCGAGGCCGAGACCCTGACGCGCACGATCCAGCAGGCCCTGGTGCCGATGGCGCGGGAACACTCGCTGCGCTGGGTGGACCTCACCGGCATGAACCGGCTCGAGTCGCAGATCCTCGTCGAACGTCATCTGATCAGCAGGGAGCTCGAAGCCAGCCAGCGTTCCCGCGGAGTGCTGCTGGACGACAACGGCCGAAGCAGCCTGATGGTCAACGAAGAGGATCACCTGCGGCTGCAGGTCTTCCGCACCGGCCTCTGCATGGAGGAGGCCTTCGCCGAGGCGGACCGGCTCGACGACGAGATCGCCGAGGTGCTTCCGTACGCCTTCTCTACGAGGCTCGGCTTCCTGACCTCCTGCCCGACCAACACCGGAACGGGCATGCGCATCTCGGTCATGCTCCACCTGCCGGCCCTGGTCCTGGCCAAGGAGATCGAGAAGGCCAACACGGCCATCAACGAGATGAACATGACCGTGCGGGGGCTCTTCGGCGAGGGCAGCCACGCGATCGGCGACTTCTTCCAGATCAGCAACCAGAGGACCCTGGGCGAGAGCGAGGAGAACGTCCTGCGCAGCCTCGAGAAGGCCGTCACGACCTTGATCCACTGGGAGCGCAAGCAGCGCGAGGAATGCGCCCGCAATCCCCTGGTCGTCGAGGACCAGGCCCACCGCGCCCTCGGTGTCCTCGAGCAGGCCCGAATCCTGAGCTCGGAGGAGGCGATCAACCTGCTCTCCAAGCTCCGCCTCGGGCTCCTGCTGGGTCTCGTCGACCGTCCCGAGCTCGAGACCCTCAACCGCATCTTCCTGCTCTCCCAACCCGGCCACCTGCAGAAGCGGGAGGACCGTGAGCTCGAGCCGACGGAGCGGGATCGGATCCGGGCCAACTGGGTGCGGCGGCTGCTCGGCTCCGAGGGCTGAACCGGACCCCGGTCCCTGGCGGTCTGATCCGGATCCCCGATGTGCCGGATCGGGGGGGCTCCGGCGGTCTGATCCGAGCCCCTGATGGTCCGGATCCACGGGTCGGCTCCCCCGATCCGAGCCACCGGATCCCGGCCTTCCAGGAGCCCGGATCAACGCGCTCCGAGGAGCTGGACGAGGGAGTGCCAAGGACCCCTGGCCCGGATCTCGACACCTGGATCCACGCCGAATCGAGGGCCAGTTCATGGCCCTTCGTCGCGGTTCACCGCAGCAACCCGTCTCCTGGAATCCACCCTCGGGCGGATCCACGCAGCGGCGGACCCATCGAGGCTTCCGTAGACCTCGGATCCAGGGTCAATGGAAGTCCTTCGTCGGCCGATCTATACCAGACGACGAGCCGGCACCGCACGGGCAGGCCGGAACGAAGGTTTGCGCCAGCCGACCTTGGCGTGGGACGATGGGCGATCCGCCCAAGGTTCCCACCTGGGCCGGGCCGCCGCGACACACCCCTCTGGAGGAACCATGTTCGACCGCTTCACCGACCGGGCCAAGAAGGTCATGAGCCTTGCCCGGCAGGAGGCCCAGAAGTTCAACCACGAGTACATCGGTACCGAGCACATCCTCCTGGGTCTGGTCCAGGAGGGGAACGGCGTGGCCGCCAGCGTGCTGACCAAGATGAACGTGGACCTGGAGAAGATCCGCCAAGAGGTCGAGAAGATCGTCAAGTCCGGCCCCTCGATGGCCACGATGAGCAACCTTCCGTTCACGCCCCGGGCCAAGAAGGTCCTCGAGCTGGCGATGGAGGAGGCGAGCCAGCTCGGACACAACTACATCGGGACCGAGCACCTGCTCCTGGGCCTGATCAAGGAGAACGAGGGCATCGCGGCCCAGGTCTTGCTCAACCTGCGGGTCAAGCTCGAGGACGTCCGGACCCAGGTCCTGGAGTTCCTGGGTGCCGACACCTCGGGCGAGGAGGACATGGACACGCCCGATCTGGGGACCGGCACGGCCTCCAGCAAGTCCAAGACGCCGGCGCTCGACACCTTCGGTCGTGACCTGACCGAGTTGGCCAAGGAGGGCAAGCTCGACCCGGTCATCGGCCGCAAGCTCGAGATCGAGCGCGTGATCCAGATCCTCTGCCGTCGTACCAAGAACAACCCGGTGCTGCTCGGCGAAGCCGGTGTCGGCAAGACCGCGATCGTCGAGGGCCTGGCCCAGGACATCGTCGGGGGTGAGGTGCCCGAGATCCTGCGCGGCAAGCGGCTGGTCGTGCTCGACCTGGCCATGATGGTCGCCGGCACGAAGTACCGTGGCCAGTTCGAGGAGCGCATCAAGGCCGTCATGACCGAGGTCCGCCGGGCCAAGGACGTGATCCTGTTCATCGATGAGCTGCACACCCTGGTCGGCGCCGGCGGCGCAGAGGGTGCGATCGACGCCAGCAACGTGCTCAAGCCGGCGCTCTCGCGCGGCGAGATCCAGTGCATCGGCGCGACGACGCTCGACGAGTACCGGAAGTACATCGAGAAGGACGGCGCGCTCGAACGGCGCTTCCAGACCGTCATGGTCGAGCCACCCAACCGCGACCAGGCCATCCAGATCCTGATGGGCCTGCGCGACAAGTACGAGGCCCACCACCGCATCCGCTACACCGACGACGCCCTCGAGGCCGCCGTCGACCTGTCGATGCGCTACATCCAGGGCCGCTTCCTGCCGGACAAGGCCATCGACGTCATCGACGAGGCCGGCGCACGGATGCGCATCAAGTCCATGATCCAGCCGCCCGACCTCAAGGAACTCGAGGACCAGATCGGAACGCTGGACAAGGAGAAGGAGGAGGCCGTCGCCAACCAGGACTTCGAGAAGGCTGCCGACCTGCGCGACAAGGCCTACCAGATGCGCAAGAAGAAGGAGCAGAACCAGAAGGAATGGCGCGAGCGCGAGGCCGCCAGGGAGACCGGCGGTGCGGTCGATGACGAGGTCATCGCCGAGACCGTGTCCAAGATGACCGGCATCCCGCTCAATCGCCTCGACGAGGCGGAGGCCACGCGGCTGCTCGGCATGGAGGAGCACCTAGGCAAGGTCGTCATCAACCAGGACGCTGCGGTAAGGGCCATCTCCAAGGCCGTCCGACGCTCACGCTCGGGCCTCAAGGACCCGCGCCGTCCGATGGGCAGCTTCATCTTCCTGGGCCCGTCCGGAGTCGGAAAGACACACCTGTCCAAAGCGCTGGCCGACTTCATGTTCGGGGACGAGGAGGCGATCATCCAGATCGACATGTCTGAGTACATGGAGAAGCACAATGCCTCGCGACTGGTCGGCGCACCCCCGGGCTACGTCGGCTACGAGGAGGGTGGCCACCTGACCGAGAAGGTCCGCCGTCGCCCGTACGCGGTCGTGCTGCTCGACGAGATCGAGAAGGCGCACCCGGACATCTTCAACATGCTGCTGCAGGTCATGGAGGAAGGGCGCCTGACCGACTCCTTCGGGCGTCAGGTCGACTTCCGCAACGTGATCATGATCATGACCTCGAACATCGGGGCCAACCTGATCAAGAACAGCAGCGGGCTTGGCTTCCGCAAGGCCGACGCCGAGCCGGACCACGCCAAGATGAAGAACCTCGTCATGGCCGAGGTCGAACGGCACTTCCGTCCGGAGTTCCTCAACCGACTCGACGAGATCGTCGTCTTCAACCAGCTGGTCAAGGGCGATCTCGACCGCATCGTCGGCATCGAGCTCGCCAAGGTCCGGCAGCGTCTCCAGGAGCGCGACCTGACGATCCAGCTCGACGACCCGGCCATCGACTTCCTCGTCGACAAGGGCTACCACCCCGACTACGGCGCTCGCCCGCTGCGCCGGGCCATCGAGCACGAGCTCGAGGATCCGCTGGCCGAGGAGGTGCTCCGAGGTCAGTACCCGGAAGGGACGCATCTGCTGATCGGGTTCGACGAGGCCGAGAAGAAACTGACCTTCACGACCAAGGACCGTCCGCCCGAGTTCGAGTGGAAGGAGCCCCAGCCCGAGGAGGAGGAAGAGGCCGCGACGGCCGATGCCTCGTCCGGCGAGGGCAGCGGCGGCGAGTGAGCCTGGCAGCCCGCCCCTGGGCGGGCCGTGGCGCGATCGGAGGCCTCGGGAGACCGGGGCCTCCTGCACGTACCAGCCCGTTGAAGAACCCAGCGGCGCCAGCGTCTTCGTCTTCCTCGCCCCATCACCACTCGAAAGCCTCGACGAATCCGCTGATTCGCCTGCGTTTTCGAGAGGCCATGGGACGAGGAAGACCCTGGCATCCACTGGAGTTCTTCAATGGGCTGGTACGGCGAAACCCGGCGCCTCGTCGTGCATCCAGGGGGCATGCAGGAACGAGCATGCGTCGAGGCCCTGGCCAGGGCTCTTGCCTGGAGTTTCGGACTGGACGAGAAGTCCCACGGGATCGAGCCCGGAGCCGGGGAGCGGGACAGGGCCCAGGTCCTCCTCGAGGAGAGCCATGCGGCCGGCCTGGGCCTGCTCTGGCCCCGGTCACGAGGCCTGGCCCGCAGCCTTTGACCTTCTCCCGGACCCTCCGGCCCTGCTCTGGTTCGAGGGGCAGCTCGCGCGGCTCGGCCCGCCCTCCTTGACCCTGGTGGGTACGAGACAACCGACCAGGTACGGAACCCATGCGACCCAACGCTTCGTCGAAGCCCTCTGCCTCGCCGGCGTGAGGATCTGGAGTGGCATGGCCCGGGGCATCGATGGCCTCGCCCACCGGGCCACGCTGGACTGCGGAGGCGGCACGGTAGGCGTGCTCGGCTCTGGCCTCCGACACGTCTATCCCAAGGAACATGCTCGGCTCGCCGAGGAGATCCTGGCTTCCGAGGGCCTGCTCCTGAGCGAGCTGCCCCCACGCTTCCGGGGGGTCCCGTACGCCTTCCCGAGGCGCAACCGACTTCTGGCCGCGGCCACGGACGGCACCCTGGTCCTCGAGGCGGGCCTGCGCAGCGGAACGATGATCACGGCCGAGCTGGCGACAGGGCTCGGAAAGCCGGTCTGGGCCCTGCCGGGTCCCTTCGATGCCGACGGCTCGGCCGGCTGTCATGCGTTGATCCGGGACGGAGCCCTGCTGGCCGAAGGACCTCAGCAGCTCCTGACCGACCTGGGGCTGCATCAGAAGGGACCGACCCAGAAGGAGCTCTTCGCCCATCGTGAGGAGGCCGCGATCCTCGAGGGACTCGAGCGGGGTGCGCAGCGCGCCGAGGCCCTGGCCGGGATCAGCGGCCTGCCACTACCGACGGTCCTGCTGCAGCTCGCCAGGCTCGAGGACCAGGGTTGGGTCGAACGGGCCCCGGACGGTGGCTACCGAAGACGGGTCGGCGTCGGACGCTGAGCCTCCGACGAGGCCCAGGTTCCATCGCCCCTTGGTGCATCCCGACGGTGCCAGGCCAGCGGGAGCCTTCCGCGGGCTTTCAAGGTCGGGGAAGGAGGCGCCATGCCTCGAAGCCCGGGATCCACCCACTCGAATCGCAGCCGCAGGTGTTCGAGCAGCCGGGTCGGTCCGGGGACAGGGGAACGCCGGGCCAGGACCTGCAACCAGGCCTCGGCATGCCTGCCGAGGAAGACGCGCACCCCTGTCTGCATGCGTGCCTTCAGCTGCTCCTCGATCCAGGCCAGGCCTGCAGGTCGGGTGAACTCCGGCGTTTCGACCAGGCTCATCAGGTCGTAGTACGGAAGCTCCGGTGCCGCGAGGTGGAGGCACTCATAGTCGAGCGGGGCCGCGATCAGCATCAGGATCTCGCCGCTGCCCTGCTCCTGGAGGCCGGGCAGCGCCTCGCGGAGTGCCTGGTTGCCCGGGTCGCGATGCTCCCGGATCAGGAGGGAGGATCCCAGCAGGCTCAGCATCATGAGGATCCCTGCCGGACGCCACCCGAGTCGGCACTGCGCCACGAGCGCCATCGGAAACAACAGAGGCAGCAGGTAGGCCCCGAACTCGACCGTGTCCCCGGGCAGGAGCAGGGCCGTGACGAGGAGATAGGGCAGGAGGCTCACGACAGCGATCCGAGGTAGGCAAGAGCCTCGGGGACTCAGCAGCCCGAGGAACAGGATCAGGGACAGCGGCAGGTAGGGCAGCAACCACTCGCCCGGAATCGTACCGAGCATGCCAAGGGAGTCGGCGATCGCCGCCTTCATCGTCATCGAGAGGAAGCCGTTTCCTCCGGATGTGGCCGAGCTGAGGCCCGCGAGACTCAGCAGGGTCAGGAAACCGGAGATGCCGAGCAGGAGCCCGAGGCAGGGTGACCAGGCGATCCGCAGGAAGGACCGGGACCAGAGACCCGTGATCCCGAATGACGGATCACGATCCCCTCTCGTTGGGCGAATGCCGTGGGGAGCAAGGCCAGAGGGAGCAGGACACCGGTGGCGTGAAGGGTCCAGGAGACTGCGAAGAGCAGTCCCAGGGCCGATCCACGGGACCAGGAGGGTCTGCGGACATAGCCCAGACTTGCCCAGGCGCAGAGCCCCGCGAGGGCGAAGAATCCGCCGTGCATCTCGCAGAGGCTGCCGAAGTACAGGACCGGAAAGCTTGTCCCGACCCAGGCCGAAGCGAGTCAGGCCTGGGCCCTCGCGAGGCCTGAACTCCGGAAGGCTCGGTGCAGGAAGACCTGCCCCATCGCCATGCCCACGAGACTCGGGAGCTGGCAGCTCAGGTGGAGCGAGAGGCCGAGTGGCTCCAGTATCCGCCAGGCCAGGGCATGCAGTGCCACGCCGAGCGGATGGTTCCCCTGGAGGCCCCAGCGACCCTCGTGGATGGTGGGGAGGATCGTCGAGCCATCCCGTGGCAGCGGTCCTGGAGCAGGAGGGCGAGGACCAGGGCCTGCAGGAGACCGACGGCGAGCGCATCCCGTCCCGCCGAGGATCGCGGAGTCCGGATGGGCTCAGCGACGGGCGACGATGTAGTTCCAGGAGTTGCCGGCACCGAAGGACAGCAGCAGGGCGAGCTGGCCCGGGGCGAGGGCCGGGGTCGTGACGAGCCGGCTCGCCTGACGGATGACGCCCTTGCCGTCGCGCTTGGTCAGGGTCTCGTACTCCGAGGGGCCACGGAGGGCCTCGTAGAGCGAGAGCCCGACCGAGGCCGAGGAGGTGTTGGCGTACTTGTGCAGGGTCACGTACATCCGCTCGTACGGGATCCCCATCTCCTCGGCCAGTTCCTGGTTGAGCGAGAGGTTGGCGCTGTGAGGGACGAAGAGGTCGACCTTGCCGGCCAGGTACTCCACGACCTGCCGCCGCCGCTCGCGGTCCTGGATCTCGTCGACACTCTCGAGCTCGTCGAGTCCGAGGGAGGCCGGAGCATCCTCGAGTTCGCCGGCGCTGCGCAGCACCTCGAGGTAGCCCTGACGGGGTACCGATCGCTTGACGAAGCGATAGACCTTGCGCCCGTCCATCGTGAAGAAGGGCGCGCGCCCGTTCTTCATGTCCGGGAAGAAGCCCTTGCCGTAGAGCTGCTCACGAAGATGACCTGCCTCCGGGTCCAGGCCCTTGCCCAGATGCTCGGAGGGATGGTTGGAGACGTTGAGAACGCCGGGCTGACGGATCGCGTCGGCCGCCGTCGGGTCCGTGCGCATGAAGTGCCCGACGACCTCGAGGGCCGGCCAGGCGAAGTCCTGCCGATCCTCGTCGCCGGTCAGCACGCAGGCCGCAGCCGCGTCCCCGAGCAGGATCGCATCACGATCGGTCCAGTCGACCATGCGCGTGGCGACGTCTGCTCCGATGCAGAGGACGTTGCGGAACTGGCCGATCCGAATCAGACCGGCCGCGATCCCGATGGCCCCGACGAAGCTCGAGCAACCCTGTTGGAGGTCGAGGGCGCCGGCCTTCCGCATGCGCAGGCGGCCCTTGTCGTCCTTGCCGAAGGCCGCCTGGATGCGGACCCCTGCGGCCGGATAGACGAACTCGGAGGTGTTCGTCGCCATCAGGACAAGGTCGATGTCCTCGGGTTGCATGCGGGCATGCTCGAGGGCCTCGACCGAGGCCTTGTAGCCCAGGCTGGTCGCGTGCTCGTCCTTGGCCGCCACGAACCGCTGGCGGATCCCGGTGTGCTCCTGGATCCATCGCGCGCTCGTGCCGAGCCAGGGCATCCCCGCCTCGATGGCCTCATTGCTCATGCAGAGCTCCGGAACGTAGACCCCGAGGCCACAGATCCGAACCCGTGTCGCCATGTCTCGCTGCCTGCCTTGCCGTCCTGCTGCCATGCCTCGATGCCTCAGGTTCCGAGCTTGGACCTCCCCGGGACCAATGACCCATCCGAGCCTTCCACCACTGAGCGGGGTGCCAGGTTCATGGATCGATCCAGAGCTGTGTCGCGATCGTCATCACACCGAAGGCCAGGCCGACCCAGAGGACCAGGACACCGGTCTTGCGGGCCGCGAGGCGGGCCAGGGGCCCGGGCCTCGTCTCCACGCGCGAGTAGAACGCGAGGCAACCGAGAAAGCCTACCACTCCCAACAAGAGGACCCGGAGGATCACGAGCTCGCCTCCGGTCGGGGCGATGCATCGATCAGACCGGCCTCTTCGAGAGCTCGCTGTTCGGCCTTGGTGTAGAGATCGGTCATCACGGCGATGTGGATCAAACCGGAGACCGAGAGCAGGGTGACGCCCAGATCGACCATCGGCAGATCCCCGGTCACATGGACCGGTCCGAGCAGGGCGCTGGTGATCAGGCAGGGACCACCGAGTCCGGACTGCGCGGCCCACCACCAGTAGAGCTGGGCGCGATCGCAACCGGCGAAACCGGAGAAGACCAGCCCGAGCAGCCAGAGGCCCAGGAGGCTCCCCCCGACGAGCAGGGCCGTGCTCCGGTAGCCGAGCTTCCAGTGACTGAGTCCCGGCAGCAGAAAGCTCCAGAGCGCGATCCAGGCCGGCCGCCCAACGATCCCGCGACCACGCTCCGCCGAGAGTCGGTCGCGGGCGACCAGCCAGCAGGCATCCGCGGCGAACAGGGTGTTCAGTGTTCCAGAAACACCGGCCAACGCGAGGCCCAGGCTCTCGAGGGGTACGGGCATGCGGAGCGCTCGACTCTGGTCCGCGGCGGCCACGGCCTGGTCCACCAGGCTGGGATGCGGCATCAGGTTCCAGAGGATCGTCGTCTGCAGGAGATTGCCGACCTCGGGCCAGCAGTGGTACGGCAGGCGCGAGAGGATGATCCCGAGGACGCTGTCATTGCCGACGAAACCGTTGCTCGAGAAGGCGAAGAGCCTCTCCCCGACGATCAGCCAACCCACCAGGAGCATCAGGGTCGTCGGCACGAAGGCCATCAGTGCGCCCCGGCGATCCCCCGCGTACAGATGCCCGAGACCGGGCAGGATCAACCCGGCGATCAGGGCTCGGACGGGCTGCTTGGGGGTCTCCAAGGGCGTGGCTCTCAGGGGTCTCTCGGATCTGGGCGCGGAACGATATCAGAGGCCCCGACCCGGATCCTCATCAGGAATCCAGCAAGTCCCGCGGAAGCCGCCTGGGCCGCCCGCCGCGATCCACCGAACCGAGCCTGGTCCTGGCCTCGGCCAGCAGCCTGCGGCAGGCCTCGCCATCACGCTCCACAAGCCATAGTTCGTAGGCAAAGGTGATCGTCGCGCCACCGATCGACTCGACGCGCGTGAGGATCTCTACTTCGTCGTCGTACGCGGCCGAGGCGCGATACCGCAGCTCCACACCGGCCACGGTCAGCATGTGACCGGCCTCCTCGAGGCTGCGATAGGTCCGACCCGCGGCCCGGAACCACTCGGTCCGCGCCTCTTCGATCCAGGGCACGTACGAACCGTGGTGCGCGACCCCCATCTGATCGGTCTCGGCGTACCGGACACGGAGCCGATGACGATGCTCACGGGCCATCGGTCCCTCGACACCTCCGCTCATCGCCGCCCTTCCGCAGGCTGTCCACGATCCCTTGTGCTCCCGGCCTTTGCCCTGCGCTCCCGATGCTCCGGGAACCAGGGCTCGCCGCGGCGGCGCGACCAGCGCTCCTCGGCGATCCGATCGGCCAGCTCGGTCGGCGTGCCACCCATTTGTTCAGCCTTGGCGAACAACTCGAGGAGCTCCTCCTCGATTCGATCGATGGCCTCGTCTTGATCCCGGTCACCGGTCAGATGGAAGTTGGCCCCGAGGATCAGGGCTCCTGAATTCACGACGTAGTCCGGGGCCAGGAGGATGCCGCGCGCGGCGACGGCCTTCTCGATCCCGGGACGGGCCAGCAGGTTGTTGGCGGATCCCGCGATGGACCGGCAGGCCAACCTTCCGACCGTCAGGTCGTGCAGGACCCCACCGAGCGCGCAGGGCGCGTAGATCTCGCAGGGGGTCTCGTAGACGGCCTCGGGATCCACGACCTCGATGCCGTAGAGGTCGCTGGCCTGTTCGATGGTCTCCTCCCGGATCTCCGCAGCCAGGACCATCGCCCCGCGTTCGCGCAGCATGCCGGCGAGGTTCATACCGACCTCGCCCAGACCCTGGATCAGCACCCGCAGTCCTTCGAGACCTCGGTCCTCGGGCTCCTCGGGGAAGGCATCGTCCCCAGGACCCAGATGACGACAGATGGCCAGGATCCCAGCGAAGACACCCCGGGCCGTAGCCCGCCCGAGGTCCCCTGGACCGGTCGCATCCGGCCGCGTCACGAAGCGAGTCGTCTCCGAGACCCAGCCAAGCTCCATGGCCCCGGTCCCGACATCCGGACCGGTGTAGTACCGGCCGGCCATGTTCTCGACGTACCGCCCGATGCGCCGGTAGGCCTCCTCGGGCACCAGGTCCTCGTGCTCCAGGAGCACGGTCTTGCCCCCACCCCCGGGCACGCCGGCCATCAGGCACTTGTAGGTCATGGCCCGCGAGAGCCTGAGCACGTCCCGAACGGCTTCGCCGCCGTTGCGGTAGGCATGACGCCGGATGCCACCGAAGGCCGGTCCGACCGAGCTGTCGTGCACCGCGATCAGCGCGTACATGCCGATCTGCGGGTCCTGGAGGATCTGCACCTGCTCGTGCTCGGCCCCGTCGAGGGCTTCGAGGAAGGCCAGGCTCATCGGCGACTCGTGATCGACTCCGGAGGGGCGAAAGAGGGGGAAGAAAGGGCCGTTGGGGCCGCAAGCCCGAGCTGCCGGAGCCGTCCATCGACCTCTCCTGGCCCCGTCGGCCTTGTGCTCCTCCAGCCTAGCTTGTACCTAGACCCCATGGCCCGCCTTCCCGGGAAAAGCCCGAACGCCTTCTCCTCCTCGCCCCTGTCCCTCCTGACCGGGTGCATGCTCCTCGTCGCCTGCGGTTCCGCCCCCGACGCGGAACAGGATCCGGCCGTGGAGCAGGAGTTCCTCGAGACCCGATCCGACTTCGAGAAGGGCCAGGAGGCCCAGAAGAAGCGCTTCGACAATCTCCAGTTCCTGTTGATCGAACTGGACAAGGGCATCGACGAGTACGTCGCCAACCTGCGGCGCGACGAGAACGACCAAGCCGTTCGCAAGGCTGATGCCATGGAGGCCTGGATAGAAGTCCAGGTCGCCAAGCATCGCCAGACCCTCCGGGCCATGCTGCGATCCTCCGAGGCCAGGAACCGGGCCATCGTCGCCAGCGCACTGGGCTTCGATCGATCCAACAGCGAGACCATCGCCGGAAGCGGTCGGGCCCTGACCTCCGCACTCGAGACCGAGACCGACCCGATGGTCAAGGAGAACCTCTGCCTGGGCATCGGCATCCTGCGCTCGCCGACGGTTCCCTTGGATCGGCTGACGACCCTGGTGCTCGACACGACCGAGACCCTGCGCGTGCGGCAGAACGCGAGCTGGGCCCTGCTGCAGCTGCAGGCCGCAGGCGCGCCGCCCAAGCCCTTCCCGGTCATCTGGTCCCGCCTCCTCGAAGGCGATCCCTACGTCAAGGACGCCCAGATGACGATCAACGTTCTGCGAGGGCTCGGCCTGCTCCAGGATCCCTCGATGCTCGAGGTCCTGATCCCGTACCTCGGCCACCCCCAGCCGCTGATCCGCAGCGCGACCCTGATCGCGATAGGTCGCCTCGGCGATCGCGCCGGGGCACGGCACGTCCTACCCCTGCTCGGGCATTCCGAGCGCAACCCCAACGTCCGGCTCGCGGCGCGCAAGTGCCTCCAGAAGCTGGCCAAGCACGACGTCGACCATCAGTACGACTGGCAGGCCTGGGCGAGGGAGTTCCGGCTCGAGGGCAGCCCGGGCAGCGGTTTCCAACCGGCCCGGAAACGCTCGTCCAGCACCCGGGACGGGGGCGAGTGAACACGAAGGGGAGCCGCGCCGTGAGAGCCATGGCGCTCCCGGTCCTGTTGCTCCTCGCAGCCCTGCTGAGCCCCTGGGCCTGCAACGGGGACCCAAGGGAGACCGAGTCCTCGGACCAGCGGCCCCCCGATCCCACGACCCGCGAAACCCCTCCGCCCGTCCGCGACCCCTCGGCCTGGCTCGAGGAACATCTGGCCCGGAGAGCCGGTGGGGAGACGGCGGCCCTGGATCGGGCCCTGATCCGATTCACCCGCAAGGACGCAGAGGGAAGGGCCTGGACCGGGGAGGCCGCGCTCGATCGCGAACGAGGCATCCGCCTCAGGCTCCGGGAGGGAGAGGCCATGCCGCTGCTCTGCTTCCTGGTCCGCGACGGGGTCTACGTCGGACCGAACGACGGGCCCTGGATCCCTCCGGCTCCAGCACGGGCCAAGGCCCTGCGACGCATCGGCGCCTCGCTCGGACTGCTGTTGGTCTGGGACCTCCACGGCCGCACCCTTGAGTCGAGTGCCCTGCAAGCCGGGGCTCGCCTGCGGAGCCGGGCGAGCTTCCTCCAGGGTGAGCCCGAGCTGCTCCGCACCCTTGCTCCGGGAGGCCGCTGTCCTTCCTGGGAGCTCGAGGGGGAGAGCTGCGAGGCCTCGGGGGAACTCCGGAGCCAGCTCGGACGATTCCCGGCCAGACTGACCTTCTCCGGGGCCAGGGAGAGTCTCGAACTCGGGACCGTGCTGACCGGGGCCCGGTTCTTGGAGGGCTTCTTCGATCCGAAGCGACGGCCCGGCAAGGGGACCTCTGCAGGGGACGGCATCCAAGGCCCGCACAAGACCCCTCGTCTCGAGGAGTTCCCGGAGGGCTGGGAGGTGCTGGCAGGGAACTACGAGAACCTTGCCCCAGCCCTGAGGCGGCTGACCGGTGAGATCCCCAAAGCCTTCCAGGGCAGCGGCCTGACCAATGCCGGGTTGCCGATCTTCAGCAGCGACGGAAGCCTGCTCCTGCAGGTCCGCCAGACGGATTCGGCCCAGGAACCCCTGGCACCGAAGGGATATCGCCTCCTCCGCCGAAGCTCCCGTGTCGTGGCCTCGGTCCATGTGCGCTGCGCCTGGAGCCAGGCCGCGAAGAAGCTCCGGGAGAAGCTCGAGCCCTACCTCACTCGCCTGGGCCTCGATGCCAAGGGACCTTTGAGGATGTCGCCCTACCTCGAGTTCGACCAACTCCAGGATCCGCCCTCCGACGAGGTCGAGCTGCTGATCCGCGGGGAGATCCGGGTGCGCTGACCGGGAGGCCAGGCAGGCCCTGCCCCGGCAGCCCCGAGGAGGCCAGAATGGGCGCCCCCGACTCGGGCCTCTGGTGCAGGATCGGTCCCCGAGTTGCAGGAGTACCACCATGAAGCGTCTCCTCGGCCTTCCCCCCCTACTGGGCCTCCTCTCCCTCCTCGGACTCTCGGCTCTGCTGCTCGTAGGCCCGGTGAGCTCGCAGCGGGGGACCAGCTTTCGCTCGGCGCCCTCGGCCCGGGCATCGGCACCTCGGACGGCCGCACGCTCGGCACCTCGGGCAGCGCCACGCTCGGCCGCTCGCAGTGCCCCGAGGAGCAGCGCCCGCCCTTCGACCGGGCGCTGCAGCCGCGGCTCCTCGACGCTGAGGGGCCTGCCTTCCTCGGGACGGCGCTTCCAGTTCCGGCAGCCGGGCAGCAGTGCGGGTAGGGCTCCCGGCGGAGCCAGCACCCGATACTCGAGGGGCTCCTCGCTCCCGGTCAATCGGTCGAGCCGCTTCCGCTCCCGAGGTCAACCGCTGACCGGAGGACGTTACTTCCCACGCAACCCGAACCTCTCGAGGAGCTCCCGGTCGATCCTTCCCGAACGGGGTGCGAGCACTCGGAGCGGACGGCCCTGGGGCAGGAGCTCGACCCCGGCGGGCCGGATCACCTCGCGGTACGGCACCCGGGCTCCAGCGCTTGGCTCTGGTGGCGGGACGGCACGGGGCTCGACCCTGCGAGGTAGAGCGGCCGGCGGGACGATCATGCGTGGAACGACGGTGCGGGGGACTTCCCTTCGCGGATCGAACGCCGGAACGGCACCCCGGTCCGGGCTCTCTGGCCAACCCACCAGCCCATCAGGCCTCGGCCACGGCAGCTCCCCTCTCGGCGGCCGGGGCACCGCATCGGGTCGAGGTACGAGCTTCCGGTCCCAACCCGGCCTCGGAACCGCAACAGCTCCGTCCGCCCGGGCCTCCCGCCTTGGTCGCTATGCCGAGGGTCGCAAGGTACAGCCCACGCTCCGCCCCCAGGATCGATCAACGCCCCAGACCGCGCGGAGGATCGGGCGCGGGCCATTCCCGCGATCAGTACTACGGAGGAGGCTCGTACGACTGCTACCTCTCCTGGTGCTACCGACCCATCTACTGCTACCGCCCGTACTGGGGCTACTGCGACTGGTACTACCCCTGGACCTCGTACTGCTACCCCTACTACGGGTACCGCAGCTACTGGGGATACGGCTATGGCTACGGGTACCCGCCGCAGAGCGTCGTGAACGTCTACAACGAGGTTGCCGACACCGGCAACAGCGACTACCTCGAGGAGCCGGTCCAGACCGAGGGGCCGACCAAGGCCGACACCTACGCGGACTCCAACCCCGAGAAACTCGCCCGACACTACTCGAGCCTCGGGGATCTCTACATGTGGACTCGCCGCTACACGCGAGCCGTGGACGCCTACGAGCGCGCGGTGCGGTTGGCCCCCGAGGACGGCTCCCTGCGATTCGTCCTCTGCGACGCCCTGTTCCAGGCCGGGAGGATCGATGAGGCCGCCTACCAGATCCGCAAGGCCCTGCGTCTCGACCCCGAACTCCGCCTGGTCCGCATCGACAAGCGCGAGTTCTATGACTGGCCGGAGGACTTCGACAAGGCCCTGGGGGACCTCGAGACCCAGGTCGACGCTCGTCCCTTCGACGGCAATGCCCGCCTGGTCCTGGCCTACAACTACCGGATGACCGGCAAGTTCGCAGAGGCGCGAGTCCAGTTGGCCAAGCTGCTCGAGCAGCTGCCCGAGGACCTGACCTCGACGCGGATCCTGCAGGGTCTGGAGGAGCTGGGCAGCGCAGCGGGTAAGTCGAGAAGTCCGAGGGCGCCGAGGTACCCAGGAAGGACTGAAGCCGACCGAGGGCTGCTCCGAGGGCTGAGGCCGGAGAACCGGTCTCGGCCCTCGGCATGTCTCCACTTGGAGTTCCCACTGCAGTCCCTCGATCTGCGCTTCGCCCCGATCTGCGTCTGCAGAGCCTCTGCCCACTCCATCGGACCTGTTGCGATCCCCCCCGACCGACCGATCCTCGCGACCGGGCCGAGGATCGCCCTGGCATCCACTGGAGTTCCTCAACGGGCTGCTAATTCGTAAGCGTCGCTTGACGCCCACCTCGATTCTTCGCCCGCGTCCGGCAGCCTTGACCGCATGCCTGCTGGCCCCGATCCCGACCACATTCGCTCCCACCTGGCGT
>WURV02147101.1:0-18163 GCA_011762755.2 Epimenia babai | reverse complement strand
TAGAGTCAAAGTAAAAGCCGAGGTTTCTAGCGTAAGATGCTGGATGAATTATGGACCCGTTGAAATGAACGGAAATTAATGGGACAGGAGCTTTTCTGTACTTAGATGATAAGACCAAAAGTTTGGTTTTGTCAGCATTAAGCTGGAGCTTGTTGAGGGACATCCAGCGCGATATGGCCGAGAGGCAGGATTCAATTTTATCAATGGCCTTACTCAGGGATTGTGGATTGTCTAACTTGACCACCAAAGCTAAAAAAAGAATGAAGACGGTCAAGGAGAATTGAATGGTCAATAGCCTAGTGTCAAATGCAGCACTTAGGACTAAAAGAACAAGAACAACACCCCACCCAGAATCCAATAAGGTTAAGGAAGCTATCCGAGATGCACACCAGAGCAGTTTCGACAGAGTGCTTGGCGTGATAAGATTACTAATAGTTGCATAGACCATTCTAGCCCTTTACAAAGCTAGCCTATTAATGTGGTTAACATGATTATACGTACTTTTAACGGGTTGGGCAAAACGCATTGTCTGTAAACCTACCGAGACTAGGCAGACAGTTGGTCCATCCACGCAACTGGTTCCAAACGTCTACAGATGAGCTACATACGTCGCACACTCTTCTAATTCTATGAAAGTTCACGGTTATTTACAATGAGATGATGACATAGCAGGAAGGTCAGCGACATGCAGAGGTAGAGACCATCTATAGAGCATCTGCAACACGGTAATGTCAGTGGGGAAAGGCCGTAACAAAACCACACTGCAAGGGCTAACCAGACCTACATGGGCATGGGGGTTTAAGGCATTTTCAGCCTGAAAAACGCCACAGGTAGTGTATTAGTTAGAGCGGTAATCAAACCAGGATCCTCTGGATTCAAAGTCAGATGCTCTCACCACTATACTAACTGCCCCCTATAAGTATAGTATAAGAATAACGAGGTTCTATTGTTTTTGAAACATTTATCATGATGATCATAACAACAATGCTTTTATATTCCAGTTTAGCCACTTTTTTACTGGTTTTGGACCTTTGATGTTTGCACAGTTGCTTTTGTTACAGACGACAATGGGAAGCTTTGCTGGGGTCAGCTCTCTCGTAGATGAGGCCCTCAATGAATTCAGCAAAGTCTCAGGGCTGAGTAGCCTCGTTAAGGATGACTCATTATTAAGCGATGATAACCTACAATACCCCCATGACTCTCTACTACTCAATGATGATTCCCTATCCAGTATTGACTTTGACTTTTCAGCCCTCGATAAGGTATATGAAAAAGTTTACCACATTACATTATTATCATAATTAATCATAGTTTTGAGGAATACTATTTTGGACTTAAATCGATGCATAGTTGATAATTGTGTCGCCACATTGAGAGTAACTCTAGTACTGGGAGGTACTGGGAGTGTACAATATTGAACACATAATGACCGTTACAGCATCCTCATCCAACCATGTCAGGCGCGGCCCACTTCGATCCCTTCTCCCCAGCCGACAGCTCATCTTATGACAGGGACTTGCGGTCTGGACCTACACTTGGGCCTGGCAAAGGCAAACCATCAACAGCTGTGGGTAGCAAGAAGTTGGGTGTAGGCAGGCCTAGGGTGAGTCGAGCCTAATTTTCTCCCAATACATTCTGACATTTTATGAATGCTTTATTTACGAAACACAATATTTATTTTGTCATGTGACATATCAAAAATTCTCATTCAGAAACTTAGTGTGAAATGTTTAAAATGTTTTTTGAAAATGACTATGCAAAAGTATAATGTATAAGTGATCATATTATGCAGGTATTTCTTTACTTAATTACCTCATTTTTATCTGAATATTTTATTTGTATGCTCTATACCTAGTAATGGTTATGAGGTTTCTCATGATATGTGCACACTGCCAGGCTTCATGGCGACGAGAAATCTTAAATCTCTAGACATACAGGTCGTGAGAGGACCAAAAAGACCTCGAATAAGTATGCAATCAATCTGCCATTTACACTAAGGATAGAGATGGTGGGTATGTAATGGTGACATCTCGCTGAGTGTTGCTTACCACTTCTTAAGGGATTAATTCTGCAATGGTCTATTCTTGTGTCCATTAATATTGTACTTGTAAATTTTCAGTCCATTCTTGTGTCCATTAATATTGTACTTGCACTATGTTTTCAGACCCGGCATTTTGCTGATGAGAAGAAACGACGTAGAACAACATTTGGAGAAAAAAGACGAGGTCCTAAACCCAAGTTGAAAATGGCAGCAATACTTGCTATGGTATGTGATACAATGCTAAACTATAAAATCTGATATTGCGCATGATACAATGCTGAATTGTATTATTTACTGTGATGCTTGATACAATGCTGAACTCTGATACTTGCTATGGTGCATGATACAATGCTGAACTCTGATACTTGCTATGGTGCATGATACTATGCTGAACTCTGATACATGCTGTGGTGCATGATACAGTGCTGAACTCTGATACTTGCTATGGTGCATGATACTATGCTGAACTCTGATACATGCTATGGTGCATGATACTATGCTGAACTCTGATACATGCTATGGTGCATGATGCAATGCTGAACTGTGTTACTTATGATCATAATGTGGTACAATATTGAACTAAAGTGGATTGAGTGACTTCAGTTTGACCTTTCCTCTACTAAATCAGTGTAATTGCATAATTATTTTGGGCAATTGACATCCAAGCAAGGCTTTTTGCAAGTTCTATTTTGACTATTTTGGAGCAACTCTTAATACCTCTGAAAAATGCAATTTATTTGCAAGTCTACTTGCTTTGCAATTGTTTATTTTAATCAATTTCAGTAATACTAAATTATTGTCGTACGTAGTTATCTGACTTTGTACTGTTATGTTTTCTTTTTGTAACAATTATTGGCTGAAATTTCTTCATCATTTCTACATTGTTTTTAGCTTCTTACAGCCACCATGCATTTGAGGTGTGCCATTTGGCAGATATTGTGCTAGAGTTGGTGTGTCCTAGATTTGTTCATGGTATCGTCATCGCAGCTAGGGGAAGTAACTTCTGTTGATCGCATTTTTTTCTCAAAAAATCTTTTTAAGAGCTGCTCATCGCAAAGATCTGCTATTTGGCAGATATTGTCCTTGGGTTGGTGTTTTCTAGATTTGTTCACGGTATCGTTATTGCACATCAGGGAAGTAACTTATGCCAATGGACGATTATTTTTTCTTAAAAAATAGTGTCAATAACTGCTTATCGCAGGGGCCCGCATATTGTCCTTGGGTTAGTATCTTTTAGAATTGTTCAGCATCTCGTCATGGGAGCAAAGGGGGGTAATTTCTATCGAATTTTTAATTTGAAAATCCTTATCTCCATGTCAGCTTAGTGCGAAGGTCTGCCATTTGTCAGATATTCAGATTTGTTTAGGGTATCTCTATTTTGGCAATTAGATGTGATTTCAGCCTAGGTTTTTTCCATCGATCTGTATTTTCTTGTTTTAGTGTCGTAATGAGTGTTGTCGGGTCTCTTTGGCTTCTTGTCTTTTGGCCTTTTGTCTTGTTTCAGTATCGTAAAGGGTATTGTCGGGTTTGTTTGGCCTCTTATTTTTGATGTCAAGCAGTCTCCTTGTCTTCTCTTAATATCAAGATGGCCTCTTTGGCTTCATGTTCGTTCTTTTTCTCTCTTTTTTTTCTCTTTTTTCAGGTGAGCATCTTGAGGCCTCTTGGGCCTCTTGTTTTCCCAAGCAGTAAAAAGGTTACGTTTAATTCTAGTAACTTCCGACATAGTAAAATTATTGTAATACACATTCCATGTGCTGTAGTCTCAACGTGAAGTTGAGGCTAAGGAAGAAGACAAGGGAGACGACCACCCAGCATCTCTCATCCTCGTCGAATCTACAGATAACTTTGCCCTAAAACAAGTGAGAATATGACATCTTTAAAAGCGATTTCAAAAACAAGATATACAGTTGTTTTTTTCTTTCACAAAAAGTATTATTAGCATACATTAATGTATTTATTGTCAATAAATTATGTTAATTATGTAATGCAAAATAAAAAATGTATTTATGAATTGCCGTTGTTTTAGAACTAAATCAAATCTATCTAGGATTTAGGATTAAAATATAGAATTTGTTTCTTTTCATATACTAAAATCAAACATTTGTACTGGTGTCCAATATTTTTGTTCACATTCTCATAGCTTAACAACCATCCTGAAAATGGTAATGGTAAGAATGTGTGGTGAATATGTAAGTTTTGCTTTCAGGATTTGTGTAAGAGTTGTGGCAGCTTTGGCAGAGGGGGTGAGGGTAAGCTAATGTGCTGTACACAATGTGGTCAGTGCTATCACCCCTACTGCGCGTCAGTTAAGGTCACCAAGGTCATGCTGCAAAAGGTTATTGGCACAGTATTGTATTATTTTTTCATTAACTACAGCGAGGCATGATCTTTTCATGTTGAGTATGTTTTTTACTGTCGATACGGAGTTTCAGATTTACTGATAAGAAGAGGATATGAAAAACGTGTAAAGCACTTGAGTTGGCAATACTGTTGGTGTATAAATCTCCACTTTGTTCTACTGTTCCCAGTGATGTTATTATACACTGTATAGAGGACTACCAAACAATACACTGCTAGACCCAACAACGATTCACCTATGGCTGCATATTCCTTTAGTGTGGGTGTGTGAATCTTTGTTTTGTTTTTGCTGTGCCCACTGATGCTATTGTAGTGTATAGAGGACTACCAATCAACTCACCACTATATATAAATACCATTGACGCAGGGCTGGAGATGCCTGGATTGTACAGTATGTGAGGGGTGTGGTCAGCCCCACGATGAGAGTCGACTGATACTGTGTGATGAATGCGACATCAGTTACCACATTTACTGCCTCAATCCACCTCTTGATAGCGTCCCTAAGGGGACATGGAAGTGTAAATGGTGAGTTTACTCTATCATACTATCGTCTTATCTTATTACATTCATTGTTATTGTGGCACGCTAAATTTTGTCACTTAATTTATTTTAGTTTATTCATAGAAATGTTTCTTCTTGTCGTTGGTATGCAACTTGTAAACCTTAATTGGCTATATATCTATATATGTTTAAGATAGTGGACAATTACAATTTTTTAGATGATACCACTAGCTCGCTTGCCTGTGTTTGTTGAGCCTGTGTACTTAATATGTAATGGGTTTGTGAAATATTCTCCCCAAATATATCCTGTGTACAAGATATCAGAATTATGTTAATCATGCGTCAGGTGGCACTACATGGTGCCTGTCACTGGGTATACCATAAGTGACCCAAGTTACCTTACATGACTCTCGTTAACCCAAGTGACCGATGGATTCCCATGTAACACGTGTTACGTCAAGTGACCAATGTTATACTAAATGCTACTACTTGCTACCAGGTGTGTGAAATGCTATACATGCGGCTCCACAATGCCCGGTATCGCATGCACATGGAAGAACAACTACACCCGCTGTGGTCCGTGCGCATCCAAAGTCAGCTGTCCACTGTGTTACCGTAACTACCGCGAGGATGACCTCATCATACAATGTGTCCACTGTGAACGGTCAGTCAATGCCCTCTCAGTAATGACTCTTTAGTTAACGGCCCTCAGACATTCAGTCAGTGCCTGGGCTACATCATAATGTAGGATAATAAACATACATCTTATATGTACTGTGATTTCCTTATATACGTGCTTTGTTCCACACTACAATTTTACAATGTTGCTAAATTATATTTACTGTCAATTTTGATATAAATTTTTAGGAGTATAATGCGAAAAAAATGTCACCCATGACAAGTAATATGTATTTAAATGTAGTGTGTAGTATTAATTTCTTGTACTCGGTAAAGATATCACTATTGTTAATTTAGTTATTTTTTTCTTTTGAATTAGACAAGATAGACTGGCCGGGATCATCGGTCTCATGCCATCTTCCATAATTGTACTTCTTTATAGCAGCCGAGCATGTATCTTCTCAGATGAGTACTCAAAAGTGCGATTTTCTTTCCTGACTACCAACTGTATGATTTACTGAGAATATGTTATGGTACATTTTGTAGATGGATGCATGGAATATGTGATGGACTAAAGAATGAGGATGAATTAGAGCTTGCTGCTGACTTCAACTTTTACTGTGTTTACTGTCGGATCCTCACTGGCAAGCCAGGCCCATGTTTGTTATTAGCAGCTTAGCATGTTTATTTCACTCTTTAATGAGTTAACGATGTATTTACTTTGTATATAATTTTTTTTATTTTCCTCTCATATATGTATGACAAGTAAATAAGAAATTTTTATGTGATCGGTTAGTATCCATGTAATACATCAATGTACGTGTGATATCTTGGTATGCATGTGATAAGTCAGTATATATGTAATATATCAGTATCCCTGTGATATCTTGGTATCCATGTGTATATATTTTTAGCTCACCTGAGCTTATGCTCGATGAGCTTTTCTGATCGGACTTTGTCCGTCGTCTGTCCGTCCATCCATCCATCCAATGTTTACATTCTTAAAAAATCTTCTCAAGAACTGCTTACCGCAGAGGTCTGCCGTTCGGCAGATATTGTCCTAGTCATGGTCTCTTCTAGATTTGTTCATGGTATCATTATCGAAGCTAGGGGAGGTAACTTCTTCCGATGTGCGTATTTTTTCTTAGAAAATCTTTTAAAGAACTGCTTATCGGAGGGGTCTGCCATTTGGCAGATATTGTCTGCGTAGGTCTCAGTCAGTTTTGTTTCTGGCATCTCTTTTGGCAATTAGATGTGATTTCAGCCTGGTTTTTCCGCAAATCTGTATTTTCTTGTTTCAGTGTCGTAATGGGTATCGTCAGGTCTCTTTGGCCTCTTGTGTTTTTTCGGTATCGTAAAGGGTATTGTCGGGTCTCTTTGGCCTCTTGTTTTTGATTTCTTGTTTTCTTCTCGTTCTAATATGGCCTCCTTGGCCTCTTGTTCTGTCTTTTCCATTTCTTTTTTCTCTTTTTTTCAGGTGAACGTCTTTGATATCTTGGTATCCATGGGATGTCATTATATGTGTAATATATCGATATCCTTGTGATATCTTGGTATCCATGGGATGTCATTATATGTGTAATATATCGATATCCTTGTGATATCTTGGTAGGCATGCGATAAGTCAGTATATATATTTTCAATATATCAGTATCCCTGTGATATCTTGGTATCCATATTTTATACTAGTACCACCCGAGCCACCCTTGCCACCACCACCTCCAGCACTACCCCCGATTGATGATTCCAAACTGATCTCACCACTCATCCCTTCTCCCACACATGGGTCCCAAAAAAGTGATCACGGTGAGTGTTATTATTGATATTCAGGTTTTCTCAATAAACAGACACATGATTGACTGTATTGAGATTATTAATATTTGTATTGTTGATCGCTTGTCACAATAATGTTGTTTTCATTTATGATCCGATGAGTTTCTTTGAATGTACTGTTATAGGAAAGTTTTTGGTTTAATGCCTGTAATTCACTGATCACAACGATTTACTCCTAATGTTTGTTTTTACTCTGCTATTTCTACACATGAGCACTGACTGTAATGGCACTTTTTGTAGATGCCATACCAAAGCAGTACATCCTGGATGGTGTGTGTCTGTCTGAGACTGGATTCCGGTGGATACAACAGTGGAGTGGCTACATGAAAAAGACCCGGCAGAAGCGTGGGCGTACACAGGAGGGTGCCTTGGGGCTGCAGAGAATGCTTTCTGTTGGTGAAAAATCAGCGGATGGAGATGACATGGATGAAAAGGGTATTTATTTTTTTCATGTCACTTTTAAAGTTTTTTATCATTGACACTTTGCTAATAAAAGCTATTAATTTATACAACAAGCAAATAATAACATTATTAAAACTGTTCACTATGCTACTTTTTCAAGTAAAAGTGATAAAATAAAAACCAGTATTGGGACAATATTATGTAGTATTACGATTGCACCTGATAAAGAACACTTGTATACCCAACCTCGTGTTAATGATAACCTTAGTCAATAAGGTGTTACCTTCACTTGTCATATTAGGACAAAGACGAGTAAATGGTATTATCTTCAAAATTAAAAGCTCTCACAGAATGCTTTTTAAAAATGTAAGTTTTGTTGAGATCTAAATTGAGGGAAATTTGTCATGGATTAAATATATTATGTAAGACAGATAAACGACTTTTTATGTCTTTTCTTAAGAAAAATAATGCAATTGAAATTGTGATATACTAGAATTTGAAGAGTTTACTCGTCCTGCCTGCGAGATGGGGGTAGTGGATGCTGCTGGCCAAGTGATCTTGCTACCAGAGGGTAGTGAGGTCAGCCCAAAGAAAAAGAAGCGTAGACAGCTCAATAAAGTAGGTGAGTTGTGCTACTAAAGTGGGTGGTGAGTATACACACAGTGAGTAATGAGTATATTAGTTATAATGACACTAAGTAACGCAGTACGTGCTGCATCAATATGTACATCAGTATGTCATTATACGAGTTAGAGATCATGCTGATTTATAAATTTGGTGAATACAACCCACTTATAGGCGGCGAATCTATGCGAACGGTAACAGACTTAATAAGATATGATTTGAACAACTTGTTCATTATTATTATTATTTATTTTTACTTGACTCATTTTCAACCGTGCGCCTCATGATTGCATAAATGGAAGAAAAACCAATAGAGACGTAATGAAGATGGTGACAGTAAGTTTGTTATCTGTGACAGTTAGCACCCGTCGCGTGTCAGAGCGTGTCAGAGCGTGTCAGAGCTTGTCAGAGCGTGTCGATGATGACTTACCCCTTGATTGTGTACATGAGTGAATATCACAATACACTCACCGCGTTGTCAACTATTATACTAATTATACAAATATATCAATAAAAAATTTTTTGGATTGATCAAAGCGTCCATGGGCCGAATTAGACATGCCACAGGCCAGATCCGGTTGTCCAGGAATGCTTGTGATGATTGCTAGTGTAGCCGAGTGTGTTGCGAGGTTGGTCAGTCCGAATCAATGAGTCATACCCGATGCCTCCTGTAGGAATTGGTGGCTTCGTGGCTCGACATCGCAAACCTGGTCGACGTCCATCTCAAACGACAGATCTACCCACGCCAGACCAACCACCTAGTGGATCGCTCGAGCTGCCTGATGCTACAGCCGTCTCTAAGCAGACTCCTGTCCAGACACCTACAGTAACAACTGCCGAGACACACACAACGGAGGCCCCACCAGCTGAGCCAAATACCGTACCTATATCGACCGATGATCCTTTGAAAATTAAACCCAAAAAACGCCGCCAGTTTCGCCCAAAGAAAAAGACGCCGATGGAGGAAAATTATCCATCGTACCTACAGGTTAGTTGCCATGGCAACATATTGTTTATTCAAGATGCATGTAATGGTTGTGATGGTATCAAAACCTTCTTCTACACATAATTACTTATGAAATGAAATATATTTTATTAAAGTGTACTTATTAGCTTAGCTGTTAAACACACTACATGAGTAGACACTATGAATATTCTATGCCAGTAATGTGGTAAGTTAACATTAGTAGTAACATTACTGGCTACTCAGTAGTTACTAACATTACTGGCATAGAATATTCGTAGTGTCTACTAATGTAGTAAGTTTATTTATTTGCCTTATTTTCCGTATCATACAAAACGAGGATATAAACATGAATGTGGCAATATAGAATTAATAAAAAATTTCAGGAAGCATTTTTCGGTCGAAGTCTTTTGGACACGGGTGGTACAATGCCATCAGAAACAGTTGACCTCGATACAAAACCAGAATCGGTTGATAAAGAGGGACTGCAACCTGATACCGCATCCACGCTCACACTCAAAACATCGTCTGAGTCTGTCACACATGACCCTTCCAAGTCGACAAATGTTGCTCTGGATACACAGAATTTGGGTGACTCATTGATTGGCATTATAGCATCGAGCTTTGTTGTACATATTCAATATTTTCCATTATTAACCATAATTCAATATTTTTATATGCACAGAATTCTTATTGATTTTCATCTTGACATCATTGAGATTATGTTTGCCCTAGATCATGAGACTCATTAGCTATAATTTATGACTATTTGTTTCTCAACAGAAGACCTGCCTGGGGACCTATTTCTCACCGGTGACCTTCTCCCTGCTGACCTACAGCATGAGGAAGATCTACTCAAGATTCTCAATGAAGATCTCGAAAGCGAACAATGTACTTATTGTCACTGCCATTTCACTTATTATAGTGCAGCCTTGATAACTTGATAGAATAAACTGATATATGTAAAATGATGAATGTTCTATTGCATTTGCCTCTAACGATTGATCCTTCACAATGAAAAGGCATGGTTTCAGTGCCGCTAGTCCTAAAGCAGTCGCACCAATTAATTTACTGCTCAGATTGACAATAATCCACCTCACTGCAAATCTTCCTCAATAATCCAGCTATGAAAACTATAGTCTTTTCATATACCAGTGCATATGTATGAAAGGCATAGGGACAAATGCCTATTATGTATTGATTTGAATCTTCCCCCTTGCATGAAACATTGTGCTTTTAACCATCAAACCATAGTCGCCAACGGTCTATGCACTCTAATCTCTTCATTTGTGTGACTAATGGTTTTCAGCACTTGCTGGACCTACTAACAGCCATCCTCCACCTAAACATGAACAGTTTGAAGGAATTTTACAGCCATCTCTAGACATGGATAAAAACCTTGATGTTGACAAGATGCTCAGTGAAGGTTTTTCTTTCGATATTGATTTATTAATGCTGAATTCTGCATGATGTATTGCTACATGATGTATCGCTACATGATGTATCGCTACATGATGTATCGCTACATGATGTATTGCTACATGTTTGAGTCTACAAGTCTTTCTTACGGTGCTTAACTTCTCTGCAGATTTTTCTTACAGTGCCAACCTTTCCTCAGGCATTTCATAGTTCCCCACTCCTCTGCAGTCCTTTGCTATGGTGACAACCTCTGTAGAGGCCTTTCCCCCTGTGCTCACTTCTCTGCAGGTCTTTCCCATAGCACCCACATGTCTAGAAACGTTTCCTACAGTGCCCACCTCTACAGTGCCTATATCGGTTTTTTATGTTGCCCGCCTCTTTACAGGCCTTTCCTCCATTGTCCACCCTTCTATACGTCTTTCTATGAGGCTGTACCCTTTTTCAGCCTGTTCCCACAGTACCAACTGCTTAGTCGCATATTCTAATAACAAGCCTTATTTGAGCATTGGTCTGTCTTAAACACCAACCAGATGATTTATGTTGTATTTGCCATTCCATATGCCACTTATAGACTTTTCATTTGTTTTATTACAGACTATATACATTTGTTAAATGTTTCCTGCATATATTCTGTAGTAAGCCATTACCTGGCATGTAGTTTGTGTATTTGCTCATTGCCTATTACCATATTACCGCGCATACTCACCGGTGCATGTTTTATTGTTTCATGCAGTTGGCCTGCCTCACATTGACAGTGAAACTGTAGAGGATGTACTCAAAGCTGACACTACACTCAACAGACCCAATCAAGGTAATCGTCTCAGAATTACTTCTCTATGTCTACATACAGAATATTAATAAGAAATTATGTGCTGCAGTCCGGATGAGTTTCATATCCATAGACACAATGAAGGATTTCTTATTCACCCTTAATGTTTTATGGTGTCTGTATTGCTACACTCATGTATTGCTCCGATTTCACATTATCATTATCAGATCCACCAGCTCCAGGCTACCCAGCACCACCGGCGAGTCTTCTGCCCCCCGGAATGCCTACTGTGCGTCAGCCTGCACCTCTACACAGCCAACCGATGATGCCACCTCCTATACCTCCTTCATCACACTTTCGCCAACCCCCACCTGACCAGTTCTCTCCACACATGATGTCATCTATTGGTCCATACGGGGTTCAGCAGTTCGGTCCAGATTATGTTGGGTAAGTAACTGCGGTATGTTGTGTGTTCAGTGGTGGTGGGTAAGTAACTGCTGGTATGTTGTGTGTTCCGTTGTGGTGGGTAAGTAACTGCTGGTATGTTGTGTGTTCAGTGGTGGTGGGTAACTGCTGGTATGTTGTGTGTTCAGTGGTGGTGGGTAAGTAACTGCTGGTATGTTGTGTGTTCAGTGGTGGTGGGTAAGTAACTGCTGGTATGTTGTGTGTTCAGCGGTGGTGGGTCAGTAACTGCTATTATGTTGTGTGTTCAGTGGTGGCGGGTACGTAATTTCTGGTATGTTTTGTGTTTATTGCTGGCTTGGTATAGTTTCTGTGTTAAAATTGTTTTTTAATGAAGCTGCGTCAAACTCGACCAGTGTGCATCAGTGGGTGACCGCTAATAAACTTCCAGTCCAGACATGAGGTCAACTCAGCCTAGTTATCCCCCTATGGGTAGGGAAAATGAGAACTGACAATAGCTGGGAATGTTAGATGCACCTGTCTAAGTACTAACACCGAATCTGAGAACTCGAAGTCTCTGGCTAAGGCCTAGAAAAACGGAAATCTCTACGGTCTGATGAGACATTCGTGGTCTGGGATGGATTTTAAATTTTTGCCAAAAGTTGTGTGGGAATGTGTATTGTAAAATGTACTCATCAAACACATTTTAATATATTTCATGCGCATCACAATGTTTAGTCTGCATGATATTTATATCTGGTTTTGTTTTCATATAAAGCATCATTTTTCCATTAACACAAAATGTATATTTTTGATCAATTTTAATATTTTTCAACCACTACCATCTCGTACTGAAATTTAGTTCAATTAACTTAGTAACGTTATTAGATCTGAAATCTTGAAATGAGTAGTACAATTTCTTGTTGGATATTTTTCACACATACACTCAATTAAAACTGCTTATTTTTGCTCTAGTCATCCACCATTCAGTGACGAGCTTCAGCCCAGCCTGCCTCCCTGGCAGATCCAGGAGGCCGAGGATCAGGCAGAACGGGACAGCAAGAGGAGCATCCTCAAGTGGGAGGGTGATGAAATGCTCGGCGAGTTCTCAACTATCTCGCCCGTTCTCTACACAAACATGAACCACCCAGAACTCAAACTACACTACCAGGGTCAGCTGCTTTTTCACACTGACTAATAATAGCAATAACTATAATCGCTTTTTAGTATTTTGATAGCATATATATATATATTACGTGACCACTTTAATATATTTATATTCGAAAGCTCGTGTAATAGGATATAATTTAGTCTAATAGGTGGTGTTCCTCATAAATGTATCCATTTATGAAATATTTTACATGCTGTCTTCAGGTCCATTGATTGGTTTATAATGAAGTCAAGTTGGCGGATGTATCGCCCTATAAAAACAATAATAATCATGAAAAAGGCTAGCATGACATAGTTGCAATTTATAAAGACCTGCATAACCCAGAATTTTTCGCTATCTCCCATGTTCTGGGCTATATTTTATCCTCACTGGTATAGTGTATTTAGGTAGATTGTATTCCTGTATTTGCTCACTCTGTTTTCAATTTCCAGATTGGTCAGAGCGAGCAAAACAGATTGCGAAGATTTGGAAGAAATTATCACCCGAAGAGAAAGCGCCTTACCTGGTAGGTCGCAAACAGAGAAATATGTATCAAATTGTTTTAAGAATTATGTCCTAGTAATAAGCGCTGAGCTCTTACGTTCAGAATAGGTTTGATTTTTGTTGCGCCAATTTAACAATCATACAATGATATAATGGTTGAGATAGATGTAACGATTACCTCCTGCTTCATCAGTCACTGGAGAAAAAGTATATCCACCAAACCATTGTCAAGTAGAAACTAGAAGAATTCATCTACCTGATGAAGTATATTAGATATAGAACAGCTCGAGATAATCTCAATCTTGGTTGAAAAGCCTCCGTGTGTTTTTTAGGTCATTTTATTGGGCAATTGGCATTGATGCCCTAAGCTGGTACCCATATAGGAAATTCTTTGCTCACATTTTACCCAGCAATATACCCAAATAATATATATTCACTGGCATTAGATTTTGCTGATAGAAATTTTTTGATAGTAATGCGTATGTTTATTTCTCTAACATGCGTATTTGTTGATTCTGTTTAGGATACACTCCCATAATTGTAATCAGTGCATGTCCATTCATAGGTAGGAAGTAGCAAACAACACCTCTTGGACCTTTTTTGACATCACTCGGAAAAGATTATTTATAATCAAAAGCTAGTGCAATAAATGTCACAGTTTGTATGAAAGGTGTCCTTTCCTAATTCCTCTATACCATCATTAGACTAAGACAGTTATCCTCAGAACATGCCCATTCATGTAAGCATTAAATCTGCAAAAGCAATGATCTGCCTTGTTAAATCACTAAATCTTGTAGAAGTTTCCTATTCTACTAATATGTTCAGGATACCACTATGCACAGTGCAAACCATATCTCTATTGACCTTGATTGAGTAAAATGCCGTAGGTTTTCTATGCATAGATAAAAGAATTTTAAATTAATTTTTACTCTTCGAAGAGTCTAGAACATCATAGACATTCTAAATCCTCTTGGTTAGTTACAAAACACTATCATTCACTATCAAAATTTGGTGGCAAATCAAAACTTGTAAATTTGATATTCAATAAGATAAATTTTTCCGTTCAGTGAATGATATTAATGTGTATTAAAAGATCAAGGTATTGAACTTGTCCTGTGCTACATGTGTTAGTATATTGTACTAAACTACTCTCAACATGTGATGTGTGTTTTGGACTAGGTCACCTACATTGTAGTCGAGCCAATTTTGCATGAAGATCCATATTTGCATTGGGTAACATTTCACATTGTTTGTTACCAATTTATGGTCATGTTAAGCTTCTCTGTTAAATTTATTTTACATTGATATATTGCGTTTTGTGTCATTTTGCTGCAAAACATTTTATTTATTTTGTTTTATCGTTTATTCAACAAAACATCTAATATATACATATGTACATGAGCATGGCTTAATGGAAGGCATCTGATAATTACATAAGGACAAAGGCTGTCATGGTAATAATATATGAATACGTATACAAAAGGAACTATTGACCAGTTACAGTCGATGAATATACACAATTCGGTACAAAACTATCTGATATACATGTACTACATTAAAAACATACTACTCTAAAAATATACAGATATACTAATATAGAAGGAAATATGAAATAAATATATTAATAAGATAAAAATAATGCCTTATTGAAAGGAGGTGCTAAGAGGTTTATACAACTTATGGGGTAGCACCCCCAGGTAGACATTTCTAAATTACATATTCCTGCAAAATATATAAATCAATCTACTTATAATACTGTTATAATACTGATAACTCCAATAGGCGCTTATAGTCGCCAAATATATTGAGATACAATACAACTTAGCTTTGTATTTGGTTGAAGAGCCTTTCCAGTTTTTGAATATTCTATATGATCTTCCATTACAATAAAGGCTTTAGTTTATTGACTTGAAACCACTGATTTATTTTTGATAGTTCATGCGTAACGACTTTGCTAATTTCATCAATTGACTTTCCATAGTATAGTAAGCTAGAATCATCTGCAAATAGTAAACATTTTAACACATCGGACATCACTTATGTCATTAACATATAAAAGAAACAGTCAAGGGCCTAAAATAGATCCTTGAGGTACGCCGCAAGTGACACCTTGCATGTGTGAGTTAACATTTCTAAATGGGACAAATTGTTTCCAATTACTAAGATAATTTCTTATCTACATAAGAGCTGTACCCCTAATTCCATAGTTTTGTAGTTTAGTGAGCAATATTTTGTGATTAATAGTGTCAAATGCTTTTTGAGATTGATAAATAATCCTACAGTTAATTTTGTATTATAATTAGCAGTGGTTATTTCTTCTAGTAGTTTTGTTAAAATATAAGTTGTTGAGTGCCCTTCTCGAAAGCCATATTGAGATTTGAAGAGAATTATTTTTCTTTATTTATTTCATAAGACGATTGTTGAAGATTTTTTCAAGGATTTTGGAGAAATGTGGCAGAGGTGAAAGTGGCCTGTTTTAAAGAGCGCGACAATTTAAGGTCATCGGGGACAATTCCTATTTTGAAAGATAGATTAAAAATGTGACAAAGAAGTACAGTTATAGCACTGGTTATATTTTTGACGACAGTCTACTCAAATTATTCAGGTCTAGGGAAGTTTTGTTATGACATGCATTAATCACACTGCAAATTTCATTCTCTGTGACTGGTTCCGAGAACATGGTATTCGCAGTGGGACTAGACATGTAACTAGAATATGAAATATTGTCTATGACAGGTATCTGTTTAGCTAATTCTGGACCAACATTTTAGAAAAAAGAATTGAAATATTGAATTGAGAAGAATTGAAGCATTGGCCCTGGTAGCCATTCTAATCGGAAATCCATTGTCTATTCATTTGTTCGTCTATCCAATCTTAACATTTTTCTTACAAAATCTCAGACGATTTGTCCCTTAGCTTTACCTTTTAGGCGAAGTTGTCACTGCATATTGTAAGCAACGTCTAAGCAATGTAAGGTAATTTTTGCCAATATTTGTATTTTTTCATTATAAACGTTTAAAGGAAAAATATCCCTGTATTATTCTCGTTTGGATAATTGTTTTCAAGTCCGAAGCATAATCAGCATTATTTGGTAAATATTTACAGATCTCTTAGCATATTGTAACAAGTTATGATGTTAGGCATAGAACTTTGTCATTTAGTCTTCCTCCATGTGGTCTGAATTAGATTTGTGAAAGGATTCGACATTGCTGCAAGGGAGGCAATTATATGCTGTTGTTTATATATTCTAGTGATGTCTTTATTCTAAAATGGTTTAGCAGAAAGCATTTAGCTTAGGTGATCCCTCCATTGGTTTTATTTTGATTTGTAATAGTAATTCCTTCTGTTTAAGTTACATTAATGTTCATCTTTCAGGTCAACTTAACGCTTGCTATGGCGTGCTATTCAATCCATCTTTGTGTGGCACCTTTACATCTATTTCTCTATCTTATATAGTGTATCGCAAATCTTTCCTATTAGGCAAAAACCATATTACGTTTCGTCATAAATTACTTGAGCATGTCGCCACACGAGCTAAGGGAGATATTTGGTCAATCTTTAATTTTCAATTTATCCTGTAATAACCTCATTCCAGATGGGTTAATTTTGGTGACTCTGTCTATGCAGTTGCTTCACCCATTCTTTTTAATTATCTTCCATCACACATTGGACAAATAAATACCTTTAAATTCAAACTTAAAACTTCCCTTTTTTCTACTATCTTTTGCTAAGTTTACAGTGACTTGATTATCTTTAACTGTTTAATTAGTTGGCCATGTGATAGTTTTACCTGGGCCATTTTATAATGCAATGCTACGTAATTGTCTTATCTGTTGTATTTTCCGTGAGATATTTAACATAGTTTTACAGCAGGATATTATGTAGCGGGATATTATGTCTGACACTGTGCGTTATAGTTTTAGTTATATTTCCTACATCTATGATCATAGTGTATATGTCTCATTTATTTTTAACTAATTTATTACCCAATTCGATTTTGAACTTTATTTCTAGGTACTCATAGTAACCGTAAATTTGTCAAGTGTCTTTGATAGCCATGTGTTAATGGGCACTATAAATCAATAAAATTTCATTTCATTTTCATTATGGCGACTTTACATCCGATGTTAACATTTTCTTAAAAATCTTCTTAAGAATCGCCTATCGCAGACGTCTGCCATTTGGCAAATAGTGTCCTAGGTTCTAGATTTGTTCATAGTATCGTCATCTCAGCTAGGGGAAGTAACTTCTGAATATCTTTATACTTTTTCTTAAAAAGTCTTCTCAAGAACCGCTTAGCGCAGAGGTCTGCTATTTGACAGATATTGTCCTAGGGTTTGTTTCCTCTAGATTTGTTTATGGCATCATTATCGAAAGTAGGGGAGGTAACTTCTGCAAATGTTCATATTTTTTCTTAAAAAATCTTCTCAAGAACCGCTTATCGCAGGGGTCTGCCTTTTGGCAGATATTTTCCTTTGTCCTTGGGTCAGTGTTTTTCATATTTATCAGCATCTTATCATGGGAGCAAAGGGGGGGGGGGTAATTTCTATCGACTTTTATTTGAAAATCTTTATCTCC
>WURV02147090.1:0-18168 GCA_011762755.2 Epimenia babai | reverse complement strand
GAGAGAGGGAGAGAGGGAGGGAGGGAGAGAGAGAGTTGTTCAACGTCGGTAGGTGGTGTATTGAAGGTGACAGGTCCGAAATACGCAAAAGCACGTTGGCCTACACCCTTATCTATCCTGGGGGAGTTCGAGATTGTACGCTGTTATTGATCTAAGATGATAGTTACGTTGGTATTTCTTAATTACGTAGGCTTCAAGTTGTGGGCCGATGTTTAACATAATCAATCATCGATGTATACATAATTATTATGGACAGTGATGCTAGAATCTAGATAATGAAAACTTAAACAGTGATCTATTGCAAACATAATGTTTATTACCATATGTATCCCGATGAATGTCAGATTTATGTTCGTCCATGACTGGATTTCTTCAAATCGTCTCAAATTGAATGATGACAAAAATGAATATCGCGTATACATAATGTTCAAACTATCCCTACATGCCTTCCTATTTCAATTGGTAATGCATTAATTGAAATTTCGTCCTCTGCAAAAAAATTGTAGTTATGTATTTATGATGAACGTCTTAGTCTTGAATTTCAGGTTGACGAGATATGTCAAATCTGATTCCTTCATTCGTCCTATATCTGCCAAATCCATCTTCAGTCTGTTGCTCTCTCAACTGTCTGTTCGTTAATCATATCTGGGGATGATTATTGTAACTCGCTCATTCTTGATCTGTCGCAACTTATCCATTGTCTTCCGAGTGTTATGCATTCTTCTCGTGTTATTTTTCACTGGTTACCTTATCCTTATACAATACGCTATGAGACTCTCTTCTCACGCACGAAGGCCTCTGAAATCTGAGCACACCTTGCGTGAAGGAAATGGCCCACTTCTATTGTTCTTCTCGCTCACTTCGCTCCTCGGGTAAAAAATCTTGTTCATATCACGAATGTTCGACTTGCTCATACTTACAGCCGTTCTTTTCCTGTTGAACTAAAATTGTGCAATACCCTCCAAACATCACTTCATTCTGTGACTGCGTTTGCCATATTAACGACAGAGCTGAAAACTGATTTATTCTCCATTGGTTATCATTAGTCGCTGTCTTCGGCCATTTTGCATATATGTCCTTTCTTCTGAAATGAACTGGCGTCTAGCCTCTTATCCTTTCTATATGCCTTTGTTATCTTTCTGTTTGAGTCAGGTTCATTGTTAACAAAATTCAGACGGTTATCCAGATCCCCGCTAAACATAATCATCATTTCTTCATTGATCTGTGTCCAATATCCTAATAACAACTTTTCGCGAGCGAGTGACGAATGTAACAAGGATCTGATTACAACGCGAAAATGACAGATCAACCAGAGATCTGATAACATCGAGAAATAGGCGAATATACCAGAAATTCGATTAATTCGAGAGAATGACGGATGTAACAGATGTTATATTACATCGAGAGAATCGGGCATCTACCAAGAATTATACTACATCGACAGAATCGGGGATCTAAGAAAATTATATTATACGGAGAGAATCTGGGATCGACCAGCCATTTATTGCATCGAGATAATGACGGATCTACCGCGGATCTGAGGTCATCAAGACCGGGGATCTGAAGTCATCGAGACCGTTTGCACCGTTTGCCTAATAACGGTTTATAGCAAGGCAAACACGAAAAAAATATGAGTACTTCTAGCTTAGTCGACCAGAGCAATTGAGAAAAAGTACCACGTTAGGGGATCCCAAGAAAAACCATGATTCATATTGCCCAGGATTCTAACCTTCCGGTTTGTATACTGGCGCTCTCCTCTGTCATTGCGTTTCACTAATGTCATAAGCCTTATATGCCATTCAAAAAGAACAACCGAAAGTTCAGGGCTATAAGCAGACCGATGCATAGTTTCATAATGCTGAATTTCGATATTGACTTGAGTTATCCGTGCTGCGTGCATGTTGGAGTATGGAGTATGGTGAGATTACGATGTTAGTTCATAGTCGGTGTTGCAAATAGTACCAAAATTTTGTAGATGTTACTCTGTGCAGTCAGTGTGGCATCCGCGACAAGGATGGTTTGTATGGCAATGTGTGAGATACAAAACGAGTTTCATCTGTTAATAGAATACTGATCCATGTTGATTGGTTCATTGGCGATGCTGTATTTTTTGTCTGAAGAAATCAGATAGAATAGGCCTAACATAGGCCTCCGCCATCCTGATCCTGCTGTCGGCAAACGATTCCGCACCGTCTGATCACTTAGTCTCGCTTGAGGTCGACCAGGAATTTCTCTTGACTTGCAAGTGTTCCGCCGTCGCTACACGTGGTCTTACGCTACGTGGACCATGCGGGGTACATCTAGTGTTGTTATACCGCTGGTGGGGTCGTTTTATGGTTCGCTCATGAACATTTCAGCTGCAATTTGACTCGATGTTATTCCTGCTGCGCGCATACCAATAGCTTTTCCTTTATCATCATTACTTAAACATGGCATTATTGACAATATAATACCTGGCGATAGTACATAGATTAGGTGTGGAAATGACATTGTGGTGCCAGCATACATATAAGGGATCAAAATGTTAAGTTGATCAATTTCTGTCGACAATATCATAAGCTCAACTGGAGTGAGAATATATTTACTAGTAATAATTAAACAAGTCTAAGATATCGCTTGAGTTAGATTGATAATTGTCTTATACATAGGCAGGGCGTTTTTTGGAATAGTGTATAACCATTGCTTTGTCTATTTATTTGTTAGCATTTCACTTTATCTGTATACCTATGTGGCAAGATAGTCGCCTGTAGGGCTATTTCTTTGGATTAATATATACTATACATCATTTTAATCTATATTCTGCCTCTCGATATTGGTGTCGGATCATCAATCTGTACTATTCAGAGATGGGTGGCCTGAACCTATCAGCGATGCCAAAGAAATTTTTCTTCGTCCTATGGGGTCCGTACAGATAGATAAGAAATTTTATTTTAGTTGCTACTGAGCTACTACGCTGTCGAAATAACAGCGAGTGTGAGCGATTTCGGCACCGCATAGTACGCTTGTTGCCAGTTCCGCAACATTTATAAATATCTCCGTGATCGATCCGCGATTCCCAGATTCCCATCCCGTATGTATCTCGCCCTAGTCAGCGGATGGCGCTGAATTAACGAGGTAAAGATGAGTCATTGCAACTCATTCGAAAGCTACAGGGCGAGGGTTGTATGGGTAAATCATTGTATTGAACCATTTACCAAAAATCGGCCTTCAATTAATAAAAATTGTCCATTTTTATAGAAGTAAAAAGGATGGAACTACAGTGTGACTTTAGGGGATTGACTTTCTTTGGCATTGAATTACAAAATTTGAATGCGCAATGTCGAATATTTGAAGAGTAGAACGTCGAACTGTAGTGTAAAACTAGAGACTACGCCGAACCAGCCCCAACGCGTGTTATTACCAAGTTTGGCAAAGATCACTGGTCCAATATTTCTTTGAATTAGCGCGAATTTTAACTGAGGTAAAAATCGTTAAAGGTGGCCTAATTTGTATTCCATTGTAACGCCGTAAACCCGGAGGGCGCAAGAACATTTCGCATTAAAACTCTGGGAGTCTAATTTTCAATCAATAGTATGTAGCGTATAAAGAATGAGTCTTGTGGATCGCGTTAGTATAAGGAAATCGCTTTCCCAGATGTAAAAACTTCTGGAATACTCTACATTACAGACTCGACAAGCTTTCAGAAGTCGATGATTGAGTGTGAGCTCGGTACATGTAGTAGACGGGGTAAAAATAGCCTCTCTCCGTCGAGAAAGAATGGTAGATATTCACATGTAGGCATCCTCTCAGATTATTGCTTACTACGATGTTATGGTATTCCAGTAACTATTACCTACAGATCTTAAAACTAAGAAAATAGGACAGTGAGGTATCACGTGGGCGTTAAAAGTCATATATAGGCCTACCGTGTATCCGCAATGGTTGGTATTACTATCATCGTAACTGTTCCTTAATCGAATACAAGCTTTGTTCTAGAATAGTCTACCGGCCAAAAGCTACCATTTTCAGCCTAGTTGTTACTGAATCGAATACAAGCCTCTGTTCAAAATTGGGGTGGCAAAAGTTCCTAATAAGGAGCGCAATTCATTTTCTGAATATAGTGGTCTTAATGTAACTATTGTCTACACTATTCAGCTGCTTGACAGCCGTACGTGTTACGTATTTATGCTAACTCGAGCTACGTACGCTATACAGTAACGGTCATCACATTTTTGCAAGCAAGCTTCCTTCCTCTATGATCGAGCGTGCCACCCCTCCGACAATGACTTTGACTAACTTTATGAGTGCTGAATGTGTACAATTAATAACAGGAACGATTTTACATTAGTGGGGAGAGGGGGTAGGGGAGTTCTAGCTATCTACGGTAATAACAACAAAGCGTTGTGATTACATTAGCTTAATAATTAGCGGAACCCAAGTTTAAGGCAACACAATCCGCATATTTCACTCTCATAATATAATAACGGTAACATAACAATCAACCATATCTAATTTCACGGAGAATGTACTAAGAATGAGAATCAACATTTATGAAAAAAAAATGTAAATACAGTTAGTGAGGTTGACGACGTTGCGTTGCAAGAGTCCCTCTTGGATTTTCTCGGTCATATATTTTCAAAAACTTCTAATGGCATGTCTATTGAAAACAATATCGGTGTCCAATGAATCGTTAAAATTACTATTAAAAGAAATGGGTTTACTTAATAAAACAAATATCGAAAAAATTATGAACATAAATTTTGTCACCTCTGCAACTGCACTTGCGTGACTATTATCGATTAGTTCATAGTGTATTCACAAGCTTATCTCTAAATCTAAAGGCATAAAACTTCGATCAGCGATGTAAGGCTTTTCAGAGAGTACCGGGGTGCATATTGCACCTAACGAAGTGTACTTGATATATGAAAGCTTGTGTCAATCCATATTAGTTCGTCCAAAAGGTGTTACTTTTGTACTTGTATTTACGATATGGCTAACATCTCTATGTTCGACTTACTAATACGCCTTAAAGTAAACAAAGTGGGTCGAAAAAGGAGTCACTTCGTAGTGATAATACAATGCAAATCCCATCACCCACTTTAGCACAGCGATCCTCCGCTCGCGTACACTATATATAGGTACATATATTATAATATATTATATACGAGAACAGCCCCAGGCAAATAGTTTCACGGTGTGCTATGTAAACGGTAAGACACAGATGCTTCCGAGCAATACTTAGTTGTTATGTCGCATCCATTGAACCTGTAGGTGAGTGGTAGTTAAGATATTCGTGAGTTAGAAACCAGCTACCATGTCGCATCTACGTGCGGTTTTACATATTTCTCCGGTACAATACGTGATTATGTTATCAGTCGATATCAAAGAGCCAATGGCTCGATATTATGGTGCTGAAATATCGATCGAAGTAATTATTATTGTGATATCAATCAGAATAAAATGAATTTCTTACGTAGTCTACATAATTCTCAAACGAGGCCATTTTCCCGCCTCCTCGCCTATAGTTCTAAATTCAATCTTTAGTTCAAAATTCTATCTATAGTTTAAATTCCATCTATAGTTCTAAATTCTATCCATAGTTCTAAATTATATCTGGTTATATATTCTATGTATAGTTCTAGATTCTATAGAGCAATCCTAAAAGTTGAGCATCACACCTGTTCGGTCTACTAAGATATTTATTCACACGTATTTTTATGAAACTATTCCATAATATCTCGTAGCTGTAGTGTGATCTACATTTTCAGGTTATTTCAACCTCAGAAGCCAGTGTGTTGATTAAAAAGGGGTTACTTATGTAATAGCGATCTCATCGATTTGTACACTAATGGGTACTTATTTCAAGAATAATCCGAGAGATCGCGTATAGTCTTATGAGTCTGCATATAATTGCTTCTTTACCGACAATAAACTGCACTCATATAAAAGGCCAAAATGGAGCCGAAATTTCCTGCTCCTTGACTATTTTATAAAATAGCCTTATGGTTGGATGGATTTCTGCCCCATGAGATAGAATTATAGCTGTAATATATTACTAATTTACCATATTACCTAAAGTCGTCGTCTCATCTTCCATAGTGTGAAGCATTTCGTTTGTACTCGACAAAATGGATAGGCTGTCATGAAGTGATAATCTGTTCGAGCTGTTACCCAGACCTGATGAATGGCTGGTCGCATAATGAGGCTATGTGTCACTGAGCAATGAAACAGGAGAGTCTGGAAGGGGCTGGTGTAAGCTCTGTCGTTACTTCGGGAATCTGTCATTCTCCAATAGACTTTTAGGGACGATGTTCGTGAAAATTATCTTGCTAGCACAGTTTGAGGGCTGTGACGGATGAGTGAACTGCATCTGAGATGCTGAAGGTGTAACTTTGGAGATTTTTCCGTGCCTTTTTGCGCAGTCATTGGCTCTTTACAAAGCTAGTCTATATACCGTACTTAAAGCGTTCAATAGGGAGCGCCGAGTAATTCGCAGTTGCGTCCCTTGAATTGAAATTAGGAGGCATTCTTGTTCTGATATGTGACTGGTTTTTCTATTGCGAGGGATCTATTATTTGAATCAATGCGTTATAATCGCCAGCGCGAGTAGTTAGTGGTATTTCTACCCGGTGTTTGTTCAGTAGTTGCTTGCAGTCACATTCAGGCAGTGTGATATCATGTGGTATGTCTAGAGATGCTTAACCAAAATCACTGTTCTAAGGATACGCTTTCAAGGGGTAGGTGGCGTAGTAGTTACAGCGTTTGAAGTTGGATCCAGGGGTCCCTGGTTCAACCCCCGCTCTAACCATACTAACTGTGGCGTTTTTCGGGCTGTAAACACCTTAAAGCCCATTGCCCATAGAGGACTGGGGAGCCCTTGCAGTGTGGTTCTGTTAGGGCTTTTTCCTCTGACGTTTACCCTGCTTCAGATGCTCTATATATGATCTCTATGTCGCTTACCTCCCCACGATGTCGTCATCTCATTGTAAGTAACCATTGACCTTCCGTAGACTTGGCATAACGTATATAGATTAGGCAAATCAAATTGTCGAGTTAACCACAGAGGCGAGCTTTGTCAAGGGCCATGTAATAAAATGGCCTACACAACGATTACCTCGGTAATCAACTTATAAAAATACGCTCCCAACCTTGAAAATAGTTTGATATAATATGAAACTGATTGAACTAATGGAATGTGACGTTATGGTAAAGATTTGTTGAAAATGATTTCGAGTTGGATACAGGATTCTCTCTGATGTGTCAAATGTATAACCAAGAAGTAGTTACAGCACACCGATGTGGCAGTTCTTGTTTCAGTTTAACGACAGTCCAATTATCATAATTAGACAAATTATTCCTTATTAGCGAATTTGTATTGAAAAAATTTATAGGTTAAAATGCATGAAAAATCAGTAGTCAAAACGCCAAAGTAACTGAGGTATGCCTCCTAATTGCGATTCCACTGGGGAAGTACCCTTGTGGTGCAAATCGACTGGCCAAAGACAGTTGATCGCCTCCTTTCACGCCATTAGTTTTCAGGTCTCTCTTAACTTGTTTGAGAGCCAACTGTGTCGCCCCGGTTTAGACTAACTTGGACTTTAACCATATTTATTACGTCACGTCTTTGTGTGCACCCAAATTAGTGAAATTCGACTCTTGAGTGAAGCTCAAATCTATTGTAAGACTCATAAGTAAGAATGGATGCAACATGTGTGTACTGGACATGGGAGATGTGGTTTCTTGATGCAGATATCGAGGATTTAGAAAATATCTTTCTATTGTAAGGTGGCTATTTCACTGTTGGTATCTTTAGATATCTATTAGCATTTAACTACAGCGCTCAGAAATCACTATCTCAATCTTTTTGATATTAAACATATCATCGACACCCTCGACTAAGTTAGGTCGCAACCTACGGCAGTAAAGGTGTAGTTTGTTACAAATTCGGCTACCTAGCAGACCAACCCTGTTGTTACGTATATTCGCAAAGAGCAGAAGCTCATAGTGTCGATAATTATATTTATAACATTGGAAATTTCCAATTCAAACCTAAAACGATTTAAAAGTTGCAGACGATTAAAAATGACGTCGGATGAGTCACGTGATCCAACGGCCTGGGTCAATCAATAAGCAATAACTGTGATTGAGTGGTATTTTTCCTTGTTTTGGATTTTTAAGGGGCGCATTTAATAATTTGTCAAAGCGAAGGCAAAGCCCAGCGACAGCAACACGTTTTTGAATTTTACTTTTATTTTATTTATCAACCCAATTGTTGAGCCTCCATAGTGGTTGGGATACTGTACACAGATCCCGCCTTTCTTCCACTCGTAATCGTTGTTTATGCCGGCCCTCATCTGTGGAACAATATGCCTTCTGATATAAGAAAAACCTTCTCTACTATCACCCAATGACTCACAACTTATCTTTCACTGATTGTGACAATGTGTTAGTTGGCTGATATTGACCACTTTTTGTGTTTTCTTTGCGTTAACTCCTTTTATTTTGTTTCTTTTTATCACAGTTGCTAGTATAGAGGGTCATAAAGATCTGTTATTATGCATTATTGCCTTTGTCGTATTCGCCATAATGTCTATTTTTATCGAATAGGATAAGTAGATACAGAGTGTTATGATGTCGAAAGATATTTTTGGCATTTTTGTATTTTTGGTTCGGATACTGTCAAAGCAATATTTCCTTGTGTAGGACATGCACGGATAAACTCTGGGCTCGGGGTCACGTTTATGAATATGAAAATTAGTGTCCATGTGCATTCCGGGCTCAGAAATTTTTATTGATTTCATTCTGGCTTGTTAGCAATCACCGTAGGGGCAGCTAGCGTAGAGGCTAAATCGTTTGACTTTAATCCCGAAAACACAGGATCGATTCCCGCACGAGCCAGTAATACAGGTACAAGGGAGTAAGTACACCTGTGGGATTTTTAATGACACAAATGAACGAAGGTCAACTGTTGCTCAGTGTTTTTTCACCCCCTATACCGTAGGCTAATCCGTTTGCCATGTTAACCATATAGCCTTGTAGAGAGCCAAAAATGGCCAACATAACGAATATCTTGATAATCGACCTATTTCTAACTTTCTACCAATCGTCATGGTGTGCAGTCAAGGGTTCTTGGATTTATTGACTATTATAGTTGATAGTTTAGGTAGTACTCACTGAATCCGTGGGCCGCTCGCAACATACTTCATTAATGCAGCCGCAGGCGGCACACAGGGTTCTGTAAGCCTAAGAAGGCTTACAGAAGTTGCATTTAGGGTTGAACTTGAAATGTTATACGTAGTGGGCAGAATTTTATTTTTTTCCCACGAACAAGGGCCGATCCCATTCATGTGTGAATAAATTTCAGCAATTGTGTGTGTACAGAAGTCTTTTGATATGAATAAGATGTATTTGCTTCTGTTGTAGTTGGTGAAAGTTCGCTATGTCGACACGAATCCCGATTAACCGAGGCCAGATCCAGGAGCATGACCGCTCGCTGTCAGGCATGCAATCGGATATGGATACTAGACGCAAGGAGTGGGAGAAAGAGATCGAGAAGATGCGTAGCGAGTTCTTTACAATGAGTCCTTCAATGGGACATGGCGGACGCACAACGACGGCGCCACGCACTGCCATTGGCGGGTCAAGGGGCGATGAGGGAAAGGCCGTTATCGAACGGGGTGCCGACGGCAACCCGGTCTATCGTGCCAAGTTTGACCTGCATGATTACGAACCCGAAGCTGTGAGCGTGAAGACAGACGACAGCAAGTTCATCGTGACGGCCAAGCAGAAGAAACAAGAGGGCAGTACGACTGTAACCCGCGAATACAACAAACAGATGGACTTACCCCCTGATATAGATCCGCTAACACTAACCTGCTCCATGTCGGCCGAGGGCCTATTGACTGTCGAAGCTAAGATCCCGACTCCGGCGTATAAGACTCCATCCACCGTGCCAGGAACACGACAAACCGCATCGATTCTTCATTCGGATGCATCTTTAAGTGCCGCTGGCAAAAAAAGCCAACCGAAACTTGAGAATGTTCACATAACAGAGAAAAAGGAGAGCGACACCAAAACGATATCGTCTGAACCATTACTGAGACCGACCATCTCTACTCCGGCATATGCAGGCAACGTTCAGGCGTCGGAGTTACGACAGTCACCCATCACGGTCGATAAAAGCAAGCGAACATACACAATAGAAGTTGACATCGAGGATTTTAAACCAGAAGAGCTCAATGTCAAGACGATAGACGGGAAGCTTATTGTTACGGCGACCCGAGAAGACAAAACCGGAAGTAGAACATCGACGAAGCAGATGACAAGGGAGTTTACTATTCCCAGCGATGTTGAACCTACATCAGTTAAAGCCTTTTTCACTGAAAGCGGAAAATTACTGATCGAGGCGCCCTACCGTCTTTAGCAGATCTATATAAGCACATGCAGTAACCGCAGTCGGTGGCTGTTTCAACAAGTTTGACAATCAGCCAATTTAAAAATATTGATAATTATACTTAAATAAGTTATTGAAATATACTGCAAAATCAGGAGCAGTCTAGCATCGTTCGATTGAGTCCTCGCTTGTTTTAGTAGATTTAGAATCATTTCCAATTTCGTGAAATAGGCGTTGTTGATTTTCTCATCGCATAGCTACTCAACTTCATCACACATTTCACTACTTTCCTCTGATAATTAGAATTTATGAGGTAATTATGACATTGCAGTTGTCTTATTTGACCTTGATGTGAAGCAGTTTGTATATTCAAATAGTATACACCGAGCCAGTCAGTGATTAATGAACCTGACATACGCTACCTAAAGCGTCACATCAATGTTTTTGTTGCGCATGCTATGTTTAAGAGACCGCACATATACTTCTATCATATGATAGAGATCGCAGTGTATGGCATATCTGCGCGTGTTTATAACAACGTATACGAATAAAAAACTTAATGATATATATATATATATATATATTATCTTCCCAACAAATATATGCATGTAGTAATATTAATTGCCTTGTAATCCATGATCTTTTTATGTTGTTATGAAAATGATACGATCTTAGAATAACACATTCTTCTATTAAAGTGTATTATTCATTAATGATATCCCAAAAAGTAGTAACTGTATGCAGATATTTTTAATTTTTTAATTCTCAAGTCTATTTACAATGCAGGGAAGCTCTAATTTTGAGTTCAGTAACCATTCTACAATGCAGTATGCAGGATTATGATTGCCAAGTTAATTGAGGCGAACTTATTAACTAAATAACTTTTCTGGATTTTTCATTCACGCATACAGCTACATCTCAATAGTAAATAGATGACCCATTATTGAAGAAAAAATAAGTTAAAAATCGAAGAATTTATAAAACATAGAAATATGTGGCTAATGATTAGATTACAACATACAACATATTGGTGAACAAAAAGCGATTAATGTAAAACAGCAACCATATCAACATCTATCACTTAACACATTTCCATCGTTGTATTATACTGACCTATACACACACCCATCGAGTCGTCCATCCATCCAACTATCTACTCACATCAACTATCCACTCAACACCGTTCGTTACATTTACAGTGGACTCTGTAATAGAAGTCGATTTGACAACTGTAACTTTACAGAACTGTTACTAAACAGACCTGTTACTTTACAGAACTGTTGCTTAACAGAACTGTTACTTAACAGAGCTGTTACTTTACAGAACTGTTACTTTACAGAACTGTTACTTTACAGAACTGTTACTTTACAGAACTGTTACTTTACAGAACTGTTACATCACAGAGATTTTCCACAGTACGATGATTACGATCGATGTGTTTTTCTTTACCGCACATACAGCTCACTACACACGAACTGAACCAGATCACACCATCCGTGGATCGGTTACGGAAAGGAGAAATAGCGAGCTGTTATATTATTCTGGTAAAATAAATATTATGTATATATAGCATATAAGCATTTTATAGTGAGGATGCCTGTACATTCGCTTTACAATAATACATGGCCGCCAAAAGTAGTGATTGATCCATATTTTATGCCTTTGTGACATTTATTTATAGCAATATTGTCTTGTCCAATAAATTCACATTCTGAATATTCAATGGCAGATTGTTTCGTATGATTCTAGTTGCTGTATGTATGACTGTACTAATAGAGCAAATTATCGAGACAATCACCTAGGATAACCCAAAGATATCACATTCATGTGGCTGGTACTATACTAAGTTCTATAAGGTGTGTGGGTGAATATGAATGCTAAAAATTGGATAGATTCATTGGAATGAAAGACGGAAAATTAAAATGTAACAAATAACAACCATGTAACTAACTATGGTAACATTAAGAATGACACAAACCTCCATTGTGGAGTCTACTTTGTTAGATGCAATGAGCAACTGGAGGTGGCACACATATTAAAAACTTGGTTATAATCAGGCCACGCCCATAATATGTGGTGTGACTACGTAGGTTGACAATATAGCAAGATCCATGTCATAAGTGGTGTGTGGTGTGGGTAAAGCGAGAATGTAGCTGTGAGAGGGTAGACAACGATGTATGAACACACGAGACAGACATTGTGGGATAGGTCTATAGTCGCAGTGATAGTAAAGGAACTACCTCCCTCATCAAAGTTATGTTAATCTTTCAAACACAGCGACTCTGTAATTTAATTTAAACTCTATTGCTTGTTACTGATATATGCGTATATTTCTGGCATGTTATCCAAATTTTCAATGTCGACGTGTTCTTAAATGCGTGTTAAATGCCGAAATACAGAGAAAAAGTAGGGGGGGGGGGGTCACACCAGCTACCTGAAAGTTGTGGGTTCGTGCCGAGAGAATATGTTTTTTCTATGTATTTCTTTCCTGATTTTTAAAGAACCACGGTGGCTATCCCCGTTAATGTTACGTTAAAGAAACCAAGACAGAAGTAGGACTGCAGAGACAGTGGGAATAACAAGAATCAAATGACACCTACGTGTATATGAAGGGTGACAGTGGGAAATACAGAAAAAACAATAATGGTGGTCCTTCAATAACACGAGAGAATACACAGTAGGAACGTAAAAAAAATTGACAAACTTAAGGGAGATAAGTAGTCATCATTTGACAAGACTCATGCTTATCTCCCCATTATGAATGTTATCCCAATATACTAAAATTTAAAATGTAAAACTTTTTAGACTAAGCAAGATTTAGGTTAGTCTGTATATTGGTAGGAAGAAATTACCTTCCACTTTTCATTTTTAATATTACAATATGATTTACACAAGCTAACAGCAACCCGCACCTCATTATTCCCTAATGGCAGACTGTATTATTTCCCTTACACCTATCCGTCTCACAACATACACGGAAAATATAAAAGCAACACCTGGTTAGATAAACTGATATAAAGACTAACACAAGCTTTCGTACATAAAGTATACTTTGTCAGGTGCCAAAAAGCTCATGTTCATCGTTACATGAGTTAGTCTAAAAGGTGTTACCTTTATATTTGTCATGATTACGACATGGCTAACACCGCCACCTCTATGTTTCACTGCATGAGTTATGAACTACCCATCCGTTACTGTACACATAAAACCATTGCCATCTAATATCATCTGAGTATATGAAGAAGCATTTTGAGTTGCCCTCTCACAATTCCTATTTGTTTTACCTCCACAAAGAAACTTCTCTCAACGATGTACCTGGGCCTCCTTACATCAATATTAAGCAAGCCTAAGATTGTCTAGCATGTTTCTCTGTAACTATACAGCTACCATCAGCCATTGAGACACGAATATCACAAGAAGTTTAAGGATCAATTGTGTGGTATGTTGTTATAAAAATAAACAGTATTTTCAGGCAATACACTCTATCATACAGGCGGCATAATGTACATATGATAACTGTCAATAAGATATCAAATATAGTTAAGTGAATATATATTGGTCATCTACAAACTCAATTATACACGATGAACAAAATTTATTAATATTATTATTTTATTAATAACAAAAATTATCAGTTACTGACTATTTTTTATTACGTAAGGTCAAATTTATGAATGTTTTTAATGAATGAATATGGCAATAGAGGAATATGATATGATAACATCAGTGAAAATCATCCATGTGTAAATTGACTAAACTGATTGATTAATTATAATAAATCTACGAAAATGGCATCACTACATACTGTCTCTCTTTCTTGGCAAAATATTTCCTGAAACAGAAAGTTAAGATGGGTTTATAGGTTTAAAAAGTTATAAGATCAGTTCATACTTCTAAGAAGGACTAAGACCAGTTTATATCATTTTAAAAATGCCTCGGATCATTCTAGAAGTCGAGGAAGGTCTAAAGTCCGTTTAGAAATGTAAAGAAAGTTTATAAATTTGAAAACAAGATAACTTTTTGAGTCTGAGGACTTAAATCAGAGGAAAAGACTAAGAAGAACTAAGATCATTTTATGAAACTTGAGAAACCGTAGATAAATTTATAAGTCTAAGAAACCGAAGATCAATTTACAAGTCTGAGAAGGACAAAGAGATTAGTTTAAAAATTTAAAGAAACCAACATCAGTGTGTACCATATATACTTCAGTAAAATTTAAAAATTTGAACATTTTTTCACGTTAAAAGTTAAAAAGCCCACGTCGACATATACGCCGATTATGTTTTCTTATTACGCAAACTTCAACGAAGTTTTCAATGATAATTGCTATCCTATGGGTAAATTTAAGAAGCAAGTCCAATTTTTGATTTTATATACAGTCAGCTCTCAGTATGCAATGAAATGAAATACATTTGATAAAAGTATACGCAGGGTAGATTTACATTATCTGATTTTTTCGGCTCTGGTTCCCGCCTCTGATAAATCAGAAGGTCATTCACACTCTCCGTTTGACGTTTCTGATCGCTCACCGGTCCGAAAGTCACATGATACAACTTTTACAAAATGGCTGATAACCTTAGTGATGACAGTTCCTGTGAACAATTTGATACAAATTTGGTAGCTGCCGCTGCGAGTGCGGCAACGATAAGCGTTGCGAGCCTGCCCACGAGAAAAACCTGGTCAGTGTGGATGAGAGATTCTTTAAAAAAGCGTAAAAAGAACTAGGGGCATATAATACACTCATGAATATACTTCACAGTCAGGAACCGAGCGCATTTCGTACATTTGCTTATCACTTAATGTTGAATCTAAACGCGGCTCCATCTTTTATAAAAATGTGTTGCTAGGGTGAATATCACTTGAACTTTGCTCTCGTGATGAGATGCTGAACAAATCTGAAAGATACTAACCCAAGGACAATATCTGCCGAATGGCAGACCTCAGTGATGAAGGTTTCTCGAAAAAAGATTTTTCAAGAAAAATACAAACATTAACACAATTTACCTCCCCTTACAGCTATGACAATATGATGACAAATTCTTAAGGAGACCCCCCAAAGACAATATTTGCCAAGTAGACCTCCCTGAGAAGCGGATCTTGAGAAGAAATTTTTTTAACAAAAAATACAAACATTGGCAGAAGTTACCTCCCCTTGATGTGAGGATATTATGAACAAATCTAGAAGAGACCAACCCAAGGACAATATCCGCCAAATGGCAGACCTCTGCGATAAGCGGTTCTTGACGAGATTTTTAAGAAAAAATACGAACATCGGCATAATATGTTACCTCCCCTTCCTGCAATGACGATACCATGAACAGATTGAAGAGAGACGAACCCAAGGACATTAGCTGCCAAATAGCAGACCTATGCGATAAGCAATTTCTGAGAAGATTTTTTAAGAAAATGTTAACATCGGAGGGATTAATGGATGGACGGATGGACGGATGAACTCTGATCAGAAAAAGCTCACCGAGCATAAGCACAGGTGGGATAATGATTTAATAAGTTACTGACAACAGGCATCGGTGTCAGAGTAATGACTACTATAAAGTAAGGAAAAAATGGTTCCATGCATAGTCGGAATGGTGCGTGTGTTGGACTCTTGAGAGCTGACTGTAACACTATATTAAATATTATGGCACCTCTCCTGTGGTGTGCCACATGAGAATATTTATTAATTTGGAGTCTTAAATTACTTTTTTTGGTATTTATCATCTTACTATCGCTATCACTGGGTTTGAAAATGATCAATGTGGTTGACTTATATGGCAGGTATATGTTGGGTTAAGATATTTTAGGATCAGTTGACTTATACAGCAGTATATACACTACGTCTGAGAGGGACTAAGATCAGTTTATAAGTCTAAAGACTAATATGAGTGTATACATACATCTCATAAGGCCTACAGCTCCCAAAAACAATCATTAATTATAAAATGCTACCAAAAAAATAACTGAAATTTCTGAGTTTTCAAATATGGCTGTTTATCTCCTCTATGCCTGATGTGTAACTATATATTACATTTATAAGTGTATACACTACAGACTAAAAGCTACATATTACATCATACTAATGTTATAACGTATACAATTTACCTATATCTGGCATGTAGATGATGCTGGTACTTAGGTGTAAGGTCGGTGGATACTTCTTCATTGTAGGTTTGTTCTCAACTTGATCAATAGACGGAAGAATTCCTGCAGCGGTGATGAGTGATTTGCATGGTTGATATGTAGTTGATGGTTGAGCGATCTTCGTGTCTTTTTGATTGGGTAAACAGATTGCTGGTGGAGCGATCTTTGTGTCTTTTTGATTGGGTAAACAGACATCACCGTAAAACTGATTTCCCAATTCATCCTGTACTTTGATGACTGGTTTCTAAAAAGAGGAAATATTCTGACCTGAGTTAGTTTTATAGACTGATGTAATGGCTGTGTAGGCCATTCCTGGCCATTTACATAGCTAGTCTATGTGCAAGACAAATTGATAGCCTCAGTTATAAGAGGTGGGGAAAACCCTGGTGTAAAAGAAAAACAGAATAAGGGGACACAATTGACCTTCGTCCATTCACGGAGTGGCTGCTTCCAACTGCCCACAGAGAGCGTATATCCCCATCTTAATTAAATATGTTCATAATTTACAATACAATAGCTCATGTGGTACTTGGAGTAATACTGCGTATCTCTCACAGAACTATGCTCAGCTAAAATAAAATAAAAAGTTACGGATATGGAGCAAGGTATTAACTCATCCAACTCTCTAAACAAATTCACGGAAAACTGTGTATTCAATGGTAGACAACAGGTCATGTATACAGTGTTAGGTGACACATCGCGTATATACCGCGTATATACCACCATATAAATCAACTAGTCCAATAAGTCGAGGTCAATCTTCAGGCCTGAAATATCCGGACATATACTTGCTGTATAAGTTGACCCATTTCTCTGAGGATTGAGGGATTATTCTGCGTCAAGAATTTTTCAGGGATATGCTTTTACGGTGGAGATATTGACCTTAGTGATGATAGGAAATAAAACAAAATTTCATTAAATTTACTTTTTGTTCATCTGGAATTAAATTTACCGTGACTTTAGGATTCTGATGTCTTCGACACTCAGACAGTGGTTCTCGCCATGCTCAGTAAATGTCACCTAAATTAACTTGGGTTTCAAATCAAATAAAAATGTGAGCCTTTAGGGGAGTTATTTCAACTTATCAAATTATATTCAAACGTCATACGAACAAGATGTAATTTCAACTTATCAAACAAACTTATACAAACATCATACAATCAAGCTGTTATCTCAACTTATCAAATTATATTCAAACATCATACAAACAGGATGTTATTTCAACTTGTCAAATTATGTATATACAAATGTCATACGACCAAGCTGTTATCTCAACTTATCAAATTAAATTCAAATATAATACAATCAAGATGTTATCTCAAGCATGCGTCAGAGTGAAACATGATCCAACTAAACATCTTTATTCATAATTTTAGATATAGTTGAATGCAATAAAATACAGCTACAAAAGATATTTTTCAGAATTGAGCATTTACAAATTCGGTGACAGAATGACGATCATTTTTTTCATACACTGCTCTTAAGGATGGCGACTAAAGCAGATAAGTAAACTAGGTATTTATATCCCGCCTTTAAAGCCGCTTGCGCAGCTTGGCAAATGACGGTATGCTAGGACTCACAGGGGGGTAAGACATATATTAAAGCTGATGATCGAATATATGACATATATTCAAGCTGATGATCGAATATATGACATA
>WURV02147079.1:0-15926 GCA_011762755.2 Epimenia babai | reverse complement strand
ATGACATTGGATACTGTATCAAATTACCTGCAGTAACATAAAGTCCAAATATGACATTGGATACTGTATCAAATTACCTGCAGTAACATAAAGTATGCTGGGGGAACATCAACAGAACTAAAAAATCATGTGCATGTCGATTAAGAGAAAAACTAAACCAGTTAGCTGTTGACAAGAAAAATAGGTGCTAGTGATCTGAAAATATACATATAACATGACACCAACTGTCCACCACACTGATCATGTGACCTGTGTTACATAAATACGTTTTTACCACTATAGGTGATAAGATGTGTGAACAAACTCCCACATGCACCAGCCAGCATACAGTAAAATCATCTTACTTGACAATCGCTGAAGATTAAAAATAGATAATACACACTAATATTGACATTACAGTTCCATTTAGTACAACGTTTCTTATTCACTTACTGGTACTCTGTTCTGTGGGTGACTGGGTGGCCTGTACAGGCATCTCGAGAGTGTCCCACATTCTACGAAAAAGATTCTTACACTACAATCAAGTCAGCTTTGGTACCCTACGGTGAATTTGCATTCGGTAAATCTCAATGCATCATGTCTTTGTGAAAGTATACTCCAAGATACAGGTTAAACTGATTTTTATCAATTTTAATAAAATATCAAAACTTGTGACTGTGAACAGTCAATAAACCCTACCAATTATTTATTGCTGGACAACAAGACAACCAGTTGTGATAAGTACGCATTGTCATATATACATATATACCTATATATATATACAGCAAACTGCCGTTATTTTATTATCATAGGAACTAGTCATGGCGGTGTTGAAGATCGAAGATCCAGGTTTGCTAAGATGGCCGCCATACAGATAAAAGAATTAACCATTTTGACGAATGAACGACGAAATCACAATATAAAGATGTTTTAGTATATTATTTTGACAGCGTAATCACTGTCAAAATACGTCTAGTGTATTCGCAGCATGGGTCAAAGGTCACATAGATGACAGCATTCGCGTACCGGTAGTTGTTTGCAAGACAGGAGTTTGCGGGGTCAAATTACATGTGTTTGATAATTTAGGTACGCAGTAATTTATGGCAGACTGCGGGAGGTGGCGGGTGGCCAATGAGGACATGAGGAGGAAATCAGAAGTTCAGAATTTTGTGGCGAGAAGCTGGGATAGTGACAAAGCGAAGGGCGGTTAATCGGGGGTTAACTGTACAGACAGGAAAAAATCCTGACAATAAATAGTATGACCATAATAAAAAAACAATCAACTCCTTTGATCTTTGATGCGTTCTACATGGCACCACACTAACATGTCAACAATGATACACAATGACATGTCAACAATGATACACACTAACATGTCAACAATGTTCATAAAGATGTGAGATATCGCTAAAATGAATGAACTGGTCTGTGTGTTGTGACAAACAATATCAACTGATTAACTACAAGAACTCTCAGAATCTATAAGGTGCTTCATTAATCACAAGTTAATTTACTTACTTCAGGTCAGCAGGGAAGACTTTGAGGCACTTAGCGAGTTTCAGGAGGAAGTGAAGTTGACATAGGAGAAATGAGCAAGTGAGGTGAGGCCCAAACAAAAAGGCGAGATCCGGACTGAGGCGTTTCTCAATGATCAACTCTATTGCCTGTGGGGGACATACAGGGATGTAGAGAGACTAGTGATGTGAAACCCAAACAAGAAGGCAAGACCGACTCTGAGGCATGTCTCAATGATCAACTCTATCACCTGTGTGGGGAGAGACAGTATATCTAGATATGTGAATGCCAAACAAGACGGTGATGTCTGCACTGAGACATGTCTCAATGATCAACTCTATCACCTGTGTTGGGAGAGATAGTATATCTAGATATGTGAATGCCAAACAAGACGGTGATGTCTGCACTGAGGCATGTCTCAATGATCAACTTTATCATCATTCAGTACAATAGTACTATGTATAACTGTTGGTTACTGACCCTGATATTGTCAGGATGAGACAACAGTTTGGTCGGGTCAAATGTGACGTCGATGCTTCTGGTCTCAGGGTGACGAAACCCGCTATCACATGGGTGGGGTAGTCGCTTACCACTCAGTAATCGTGTAATCATAATGAAAGCTTCATGAAACATTTTAAGGTTGGTGAGAGCGCGAATCTTGAGGATCGAGGCGTTGACCGTGCGTCGAGTGTCTCGGCAAACATGGCAGGCGAAGTACTGGTAGAGGGTGAGTAAGGGCAGCACCTGGGGGTGAGGGGGTTTACATTAAAATAATGAGAAAGGGCACATCAACTAAATAGAAAGTATCTGAATGTTTCTCATCAAACCTTGTAGTTCATACCTAAATAAAAGGGTTTGGGTGAAGAATTAACATCAGCAATGTCTCGTGTTTGTGTGGGAGATGTATGAATAACAAAAGACTCACCGTCAGGTAATGGTTAGTTCGTATCAGTTCCTCGATGTTTGTGTGGGAGATGTATGAATAACAAAAGACTCACCGTCAGGTAATGCTTAGTTCGTATCAGTTCCTCGATAACCCAATGCAGAGCAGCCACAAGCTGCTGTCCATTACAGCGAAATCGGTCACAGAATAGGTCAATGCCGGGGATCAATGCTGTGACTTCACACCCCTTACCGATTTCGTACAGGGCGTACTGACAGTCAGAATGAGGGTGAGGCATGGATGCACGCAGCAATGCCTGTGAGAGAGACAAGGTATTGCAATGTTGTGGTACATACAAATGTTGAGAGCAAAGCAAATAGGCTGATAATGTAGCTGATAATGTAGCACTAATATGTGAAACGAAAGCCTGTTCTCAAATGCTGACAATGTAGCACTAATATCAACGTGAGCCTGTTTTCAGGTGCTGACAATGTAGCACTAATATCAACATAAGCCTGTTCTCAGATGCTGACAATGTAGCACTAATATCAGCGTGAGCCTGTTCTCAGATGCTGATAATGTAGCACTAATATCAACATAAGCCTGTTTTCAGATGCGCCGAATTGTCTTAATTGTTGGGCTACATCAGTGTGAAAATATCCAAAAGTGATGTCAGTTACGATGAATCCTATCACGTTATTTTGATAAATTCCGCTTGAAACAACATGATGCAAATGAAAATTGGGAATGACTATGATTTTAGTGATAAGACTAGTTAAAATTTTTATCCAATTAAAAATAGTGAGATTAAGCGACAAAGTGATAATCAGTTATGGTATTTAGTTAGGTTTCAGAGTAAGATGTTAAGTTTATAGTGAAATGGATTACTTTGAGACTATTTTTTTATTTATTTATTTATACGCTGACTACTGAAGTAATCGTTGTGTGGGCCAGGAACCAGGGACCCCTGGATCCAAAGTCAAGCGCTCTAACCACGACGCCAGCTGCCCCCATACTTTGAGACTAAAGGAACCCTTGAGAGTCACATGAAATACCGACAAGACGTTAAGAAACAGAGATAAATTGTAAGTTTTTAGGGAATGTTGCAATGAATAACCTTGAACAAATATCCAGAGAGGATGCAGAGGTCAAGACGTAGGCTCAACTTAGCAGCGACGATGTACCTGTGATGGCAAAAATGTTTCAAACAAGTTTCAAAAGGGAGATCATCCTGGTATATATTATCGGAATAGGCATTGAAAATGTATAACTCATGTCTGATGTCTGTATGTATTGTGTGATTGAATCAATGTATATTGTTTTTACCTCTTAAAAACTCTAAATAATTTGATTTAATCAAAGATGGGCAAGAATTTTATATTTTCACAAGAAAAGTCGCATGAAAATCATTTGATAATCAAATGAAATGAAATATTGAAAATAAGATTCATATTGCAATGTAGTCGTCAATAACAATAGAAATCATAAAGCTTTATTTAAGGTGCCGAATGCCTTGGTCAATAATGACAAGATGATGTCGATGACACTTTACAATGTTATGACCTAAAAAAACATAAACTAATGAAATTATGTACTGCAATGCCTAGTGGTGGTTTTAAACTTGTGTGAGGTTGTTCAATATACACAATATATACATACTTCGGGTGATGACTTTGGATTATGAAAAATTAAATTTAAATATGTAACACAATGTGACCTAAAAACACGCATCAGAACTGTGCACTAAGTCTATGTGTAAGCAGGAGTGAAGAGGAGAGTTTTGAGTTTGGATTTGAAGATGTTGAGAGTGGGAGATGTTTTGATGTCAAGAGGGAGAGCATTAAATAAAGCGGAGTTGAAGGTAAAAACACGTTTTCCGAAGTGTACTCGCTTAGATCTTGGGACGAGATTAACTGTTTTTGACTGCCTTGTGTTTCTGATGGACTTATGGATGACTGTAAGATCGCTGAGATACTTTGGTGCAGTGAGATTAAGACACTTGTAGGTAAGAAAAAGTATTTTAAACTGCATGCGCTGTTCCACAGGAAGCCAATAAAGGGAGATCAGGGCGGGAGTGATATGTTGAGAGCGACGGGTGTAAGTGAGAAGTCGAGCTGCGCTGTTTTGGAGCTTCTGGAGTCGTTGAATGTCACAAGGGAACTGCAGTTGTCGATACGGGCAAATACAAAACGTGAACTAGCGTTTGGCAGAGGGTTGAGTTCAGATATTTTGATATAGATGAGCTATTTTTCAGAGATGGAAATTATCGGTGGTGGTAGTGCGCGACGGAAGGGTGGGGAGATGAATAAGAAGTTGTCTTCATATAATAGTTGTCTCTATACAATTTCTATTAACTGTAATCCTATGCAGCAATAAAGAAGGGAGAAACCCTAAGTTCTAGCGATACTTCATTAATTGTAGTAAATGTCAGTCGCACTTCAAGAAATTCTTTGTCTTGCAGTGTCTGGCCGGGGTCTACAGAAATGGAGGAGGGACAGTTATGGACCAGCAGGATTATACATTAGAATATCTTTAAAAAGTCTCATGGTTACAACTCAAACAGAGAGAGAGAGAGAGAGATACTCAAACAAACGGATGCACACACAGACGCACACAAAGCATGTAATTTCTAGAATGATACTATGATAAGCACGACAGATCGAGAAATGAAATTGATTCTAGTATCGTAAAATAATCATCCAAATGGACACGTCTACATGGTGAGAGTCTAGTCTGACTACACCCAGTCTACGGAGAAAAAGCTACAAAACCAGATTCTAAGTAATGTATACTGCCCAAAGAAACTCAAAGTAACTACCCATATCTTACCAACTTACAGGTACTGGCGCAGGATCCTGCATATTGACAAACACAGGACAGATCAGATGATAAAATGTATGATTTACCCATATAATCACCAATGGGGGCAGTTAGCTTAGTGGTTAGATTGTTGGACTGAAATGCAAAAGACCCTGGATGAATTCACTCTCTAGCCACAGTAAAGAATAACATCGGTGGTATTTTCGGGCAAAAAGTTACCTAACCCCATCTACCTATGAGGATTGGGTAGCTCTTGCCCTGAGGTTATGTAAGGACTCTGCCTCGCTGTGCTTCAGATGCTTTCTCAGTGGTCTCTATGGCCCTTGCCTCCTCGTTATCTTACCTAATCGTAAAGAATTGTCAACTACAGCAGTAGAGATACTGGGAAGTTTGCGACCTAATCTTTAAATATAATTTGTATCCAGCGGTGTGAATGGACATGGGTCAACTGTCTAGACTCGGTGGTGTTCACTACGGTGATCCCCCACCCTTATATCTGTATTACCTCTATACTGTTAGATGTTAATTTTATATAATTTAAGTAATCAGTCTTAGAGCATTAGGCTATTGTTTCATGTAAAGTGTGTTTGACAGCTCTGCTAATAAGTACACTTTAAACAAATAAATTTCATTTCATATCTGACTGGATATCTGTTTGTCATATAGTTATGCATTTAGTATCGAACAATGTGTATGTGTGTGTCAGCGATTAAATGTGTATCGGTGCAGTCCATAGTACGGTGCCACTGGTTTGATAAAAACACTTGACACACGTCATCTATGAGACTCGCTCGTAAAAATTTACCTGCATGCATAAAAATTTAAATTTCAAAATGTCAGAAAAAGTAGTAATACATTTATAGCCCGCAGGTGGCAGCCAATAAACTGTCTCGGATACTGTTTATGATGAATGTTTACCAGCTATTCAGTGCAGGTGCAATATTGCCCCGAAAGGACGACGATGTCAAGCGTATATTCATTTTAAATGATGGGTCCAGCAATCGGTGATAAATGATTTGCGAGAATCATCACAGAAAGGCTGACTGATGGACACTTTCGTACCCACAGTTCAGTACAAGTCTACCGCTCTCAGAACTTGATGATCTGCTTCCCTAGATCAGGTCCATGGTGTAATGATTTAAAGATGAATTGCAAAGATAAATCTTGTCCAGCTGCGATCTTGCCCAACCCAGACTCTGAATGCAAGAACCTCCGGTGAAAGGTGGTGCGTAAAAGGCGTTGCGTAAATCCTATCCCAAAATGATCCATTTAATTGGAAGAGGCTTCCCGTGATCACATTAAGGAGCAAAATGATGGAACTATTAATAATTCTCCTTTGCCCCTGGTCAAGCAGATGTCTTTAAGACATGGTTAGATATATTGCAGAATTGCGTATTAGTGGTAATACTGAAGTTAGTGAACAAGTTAGCCAACATATACGCATGGTTTTCGCTAAAAAAACGAAAATGTGCAATTTAGCAAGACCATTGGACAGTTCGAAAGATTAGTTAATTCATTGTGTAAAGGGGTAAAATTGGCAAATAATTTTATATAGTAATTGGGTTACTTCTCTCAGTTAATATAGGGAAAGGGTTTTCAGAGGGGAGATCAGCAAGTAATCAAATATAACTTACTGGAGAATGTTCATCCTATAGTGAAAGATAGGTGATTGTATATACAAAAAAGAATCAAGTTCCTCTGTTGCGCTAAATAGTATAGAAAATCTAAAATTATTTTCCCATATCAATTATTTTGATGTGATTGAGTAATATCACAGGAATCCAATTGATCTTGTATGAAGTTAACTTGAAGCAACAAAACATAAAGTTGAGAGAAAATTTTGGACAAATAAAAATCACATAATGACTACGTTAACGTTAAATAATTACGATTGAATCACAATAAAGAATAAATCACAATAAGCAATAAATCACGATTAGCAATACTTCACAATAAAAAAGAATCAAAATTAACACTAAATCACAATAAGCAATAGATAACAATAAACAATGAATCACAATAAAGAATGAATCACAATAAAGAATGAATCACAATAAAGAATAAATCACAATAAAGAAATAATCACAATAAAGAATGAATCACAATAAAGAAATAATCACAATAAAAAATGAATCACAATAAAGAATGAATCACAATAAAGAAATAATCACAATAAAGAATGAATCACAATAAAGAAATAATCACAATAAAGAATGAATCACAATAAAGAATGAATCACAATAAAGAAATAATCACAATTAAGAATGAATCACAATAAAGAATAAATCACGATAAGCAATAAATCACGATAAGCAATAAATCACAATAAAAATCCAAATTAACAATAAATCACAATAAATAACAATAAAGAATGAATCACAAAAGGGAACAAATCACGATGAGGAATACATCAATACTTAATAAATTGAAAAATAGAAAAGTTTGGAGAATCGCAAATAATGATTTGTATTCGGAGGACAAAAATCAGATAGTGGAAAAATTCACTACAATTATACAACTTAAAAAATTCTTGTGATATCAATCAATAATATAAAGAATTGCTCAAATTGATAAGTAAAAATTCTGCTCCTGTATTATGACAGAAAACTAGAATTCGGCTGCGATACCACATGACGCAATAATCCGCTGCAAGACAATAAAAAGCCATCTCATTGGTTATGACACTCACCGTAACATTCGGGTTCTTGTCTCCTTCTGCCCGTTTCGTGATCACGTAGTTGGGCTTCTTCGGTTTGAGCCTCTCCTCGGCCTCTCGTCTTTTTCGATCCTTTTCCTCCTGCTTTTCCCTTTCGGCTTCCAACTTTTTGCGTTTCCTTTCTTCCTATAAGATGCCATAAGCAAAAGAAAAATTAGACTTAATGAAAGCATCATACATAGGATAGACATAGGATAGATAATCCCGTAATATTTATCTAACTTTGAATAATTTGACACACTATTAACCTGCATTGTATAATCTGATATGAAAAGATCCTACACACCATTAACTCACACTGTATAATCTGATATGAAAAGATCCTACACACCATTAACTCACACTGTGTAATCTGATATGAAAACATCCTACACATCATTAACTCACACTGTATAATCTGATATGAAAACATCCTACACACCATTAACTCACACTGTGTAATCTGATATGGAATGATCCTACACATCATTAACTCACACTGTATAATCTGATATGAAATAATCCTACACATCATTAACTCACACTGTATAATCTGATATGAAATAATCCTACATACCATCAACCCATGCTGAAAAAATCTGACATTATATGACTGGACACGCTATTAATGGACATTGTATTAGCTTATATAAATATTTCTCAGGAAGTACCCCAAAAATCGCTTGCATGTGATGTGGGTTACTATGAAAAGGGTAAGACCTTACCGTATATCAACTGTACTTTATGAGGTGCAATCAAACGAAATGATATACATTTTATACATGATACAGGTAATATATACAGATGATGCGAAATGCGAAAGCAAATCTTAATCTCAGGTCACAAAAGAGTTACCTCATTTTTTCTGACCCACCATATCCTAATACATCTCTATCAAAACAACATTGTGACATGCTATTATCTGTACTTACGCTGTATATAAATGTGTGTTTTACAATTTCTAATTCACCCATTAAGCATTCCTCATGTACATCAGTGAAAACTCGTGTTTCAATAAATTTTCATTAATCTGAATCTATCTGTTTATCTATCTATGATAATTACGTTGTCCTTATCTATTTACTCGTATAGACTGACAAAGAATATCATTATGTCTTGTATTTCGATATTTGAATGCATGATAAACAAATTCACTAACATCTTCGTGTTTTCTTCGCTGTTCTTCCTGGGCGGCTAGATCCTTCAGTCGGTCGCTCTCTTCGATAACTTTGGTTTTCCTGGCTTCCTGAAACGCGTCGGTACTCATGTTGGCTAAAATAAGAACATTCGTACACCGCGGGGAGAATTGTTGCATCAGATATTTGATGAGTACTATCTACAAATACAAAAAATATCCCAATTTCTATTAAGCGACCACCTGTCTTAAACGACCGTTTTACGCCGGTCCCGCGGACGGTCGCTTAATACAGGTTTCACTGTACTTTCTTTAAATACTGACCACTATAGTTGTTTTAAATATTGACCGCTACAGTTGCCACAAATATCAACCACTATATTTACTCTAAATATCAAGCACTATAGTTGCTTTGTATATTGACCACAATAATTACTTTAAATATTGCCCACTATAGTTTCTTTAAATATTGACCACTATAGTTGTTTTAAATACTGACCACTACAGTTGCCAGAAATATCAACTACTATATTTACTCTAAATATCAACCACTATAGTTGCTTTAAATATTCATTACTATAGGTGCTCTTAGGATAAACTCTCAGTAAAGATAGGTACTCGAGCACTCAAAGGTTAACATAATGGGATGATAGATAACATTTAGATTGATAAATACGCCATGAACATCCCAGATATACACAGCGATCTAAATACATTTCGATGCAATAGCTGTTCTACGGTTTCATTGAGCCAAGAAATTCCATCAAGGGCAAGTCTAAACATAGTAATTGCCTCTATGAAGGAATGCATCAATAGAGAGAACCTTCCAGTCACTTCCAGTCACCTAAAAGCATCTTTAATCTAATGCATGTCCATTTATATATTAATTCAGCTAAAATATTCACATATCGAGATAATGGACAAAAACTTGGCAAAAGGGAACAGCAACTAACGTACCTGCAATGAGAGTAGTAAGTATATTGAAAAGGAGGGGGACGGTGTGGGGGTACATTGAAGACCGAAGGGATAATAAAGCTAATATTTAATATAAAGTCATTTGATTGAAACCAATGGTTTAGTAAATTAAGGGCCTGACTGTTCCATTTACAAACAATTTCTTATGTAATGTATGTTTTTTATCCTTACCTATCTATATAAATGCCATCAATTATCTATTGAATTACCTAACGATCACTTTACGTAATATGTAAACAATACGTAGATATATATATGTATATGTTGATAATGTTGATATTATAGGCTTATAAATCGATAACGATTACATTACAGGCAAACATCATTCACTTACTCGTTTTCTACTCATCAATGTGTTTTTGCTAAACTCAAATATATACATCAATCAGACGCATTTATTAATATACCAATGAAAATTATATATTATAATCAAAAGCACATTGAGTACAATACAATATGCATATATACAATATTAATTAATAGTACACAATATTAATTAATGGTACACAATATTAATTAATGGTACAGCCTGCCATTTCTTGCAGAATGTTTGACTGAGAATCAAAGGCATTAATAGCAATAGTGGAGCGAAGGAGAATCGCCAAATATTAACGCCAAACTTATAGGTTATATAAGTTGAGGGTGACAAGTTTTATGACATTTGTACGCTACAACTAATAACCATTGGAGGCTTGCCAGATGCAGTTGACAATAAGCATATCTATATTGTATTGTGTATTGTGTATTAGAGTAAAAATGTAAATTAGGCACTAATATCCCCAGCGTGAAGCTGCTTGCATAGCTTGGAAAATGACAGTTTGTGAGGATTCACTCTCAGGGAATGGAAGCTCTATAACAGGCTTACTATATGTAAGCCATTCAAATTTATTTTCCCAGTGCATATTAATTTGCAAGGCCACAAAGTTCAAGTTTCACTAGTCAACCACATCACTCGGGACAGGGATAAAGTACTTTGCCCGAGGATACAACAGATACAGGAGGCCAAAGAGGCCTTAAGACGCTCACCTGAAAAAAGAAAATATACAAGAAGCCAAGAAGGCCACCTTGATATTAGAATGATAATAAGATATTAGAAGACAACAAGTAGATTGCCTGACATCAAAAACAAGAGGCCAAAGAGATACTGACATAAGAAAATACAGTATTTTCCAAATAGCAGACTTCTGCAATAAGCGGTTCTTGAGGAGATAATAAAAAAAAATACAAACATCAACAAAAGTTACCCCCCTTTGCTGCGATGACGATACCATGAACAAATCGAGAAGAGACCAACCCAAGTATAATATCTGCCGAATGGCAGACCTCTGCAATAAGCGGTTCTTGAGAAGACTTTTTTTAAAAAAATGTTAACATCGAATGGATGTACAGATGGACGGACGAACGACGGACGAACTCCAATCAGAAAAGTTCACCTCACCAAGTATAAGCTCAGGTGACCTAAAAACACAATGATATTGCCCAGCTCCGAACCCTCCACCATCTTATTCATTGGCGCTCTACCACTGAGCCATTTCATTGTGTATGTTCAGTACAGTGACATTACAAAGTCAGTTAGGATACGTTAATATAGCCTTGTTGATATAATCGTAAATGCGGTTAGCCAATGTGGTTCTGTAAATAGATAGAAAGAAATGCACAGAAAAAACCTATAGATACAAGTACAATGTTGTGATTGATTACAAAATAGCAGAATAATATATCTAATAATAGAAGCTCATTATAGTAAAGTAAATACTTCGAAATGACAGAAATGACCAAAAAATTGGTAGTGTACAATGCAGTGCTGAGCGATGAAAGAGAAATGAGTTAACATATTGCATTGTGAAAGTACTTGTGAAAGTCGACTGAAACCTATGTGGAGAGTATAAGTCAGCAATTTAGGTACAGCAATTGGGGAAAGAGCAATTATAGGCTACCTACACTAGAGATGGACGTACTCCAGAAATCGACATGAAATATCTTGCTGAATACTATTACAGGGAAACGAATTGTCAGACACTTGCGGTTTCTATTCTAGTGCCTCGATCTCCCGGTTATCTTTAGATTTTCTCTTTTATTTTATTATGATATTTATCGTTAATCGTAGGGATGAAGAGCAGAGGACCTGGGAGAACATTGAATATGTTTTTGTTTATCCAGTGCTATTTGACTCAGAAATATTGCTGTTTATATCAACGAGACAATGAGCTATGGGCTATTCTCATTTGAAACCTGATGTGCGCTATTCTAATCTGGATTGAGTGGACACTGGTCATTCAATAGATGCTGGTCATTCACTGGTTAATGGATAAGAACTCAATTATTCAGCGGAAATTTATCCGCCGTGCTCTCTAGGTATGAAGTAAAAAATCCGTTATTAATATTTGAAAGGGATATTTGCATCCATGACTAATACCTGGTTCAGGTCCAGTGTACCAACGAGCAAGATATTCTTCCATTCTTGCTCCGGTCAAAAATTACAATGATCTTCAAAATATACCAATAACCTCAATGGTTAAATTCCTAAACAGAACGGGAAGTATCAAAGAAACTCCCCATCAATACAATTGACAGCTTATGCACCCTTGCAAATAAAGTCCAAAAAACAAAACACACCCAAGGCCATTCTTGTAAAGGGCCAAATCTGGCTCAGACAACGATTCTCCTTTGCGGAGAATCGGCCTATCGTTGCATACATACCTACAATACCTGGACAAATCTCTCTAAATGTAAGTACCACTCCATATAGCATCGCAGCGACGCAGAAAATGCTTCTGGCATCAGTGTCGAAAGACCATGGTGTCAGAGGCAGAAAAAGTACCGACAGCAGAAGTGGAAAAAGCTAGTGGCATCAGAAGCAGAAGGCTGAAGCAAGACAAGCTGCTAGCAAGCAGCACAGGCAAAATAGGAAGCAATTATAAGTAACGCACAGGTGTTCAGAGAATGTGTAACGGTGTACCTTGAGTGATCTCCTTATGTATATATACATTATTATCCTGTCAACACATCTTAGGTAGTTAGTTGTATTAAGATGTAGAACATTCCGGAATATTCTTCACCAGCTTCAAGTTAACTGGCTATGTAGCCACACTCATCTCTATAATGAGCGGATATTTTTAATTCCTCAAGCTCATTAATTATAAGAAAAACCACATATCAACTCATAGTAGCACGCTGTTGTATGTGATAACTATTCAGTATAACAATGAGGTATACTAACAAACAAAAGAGCATTATCAAACCGCCGAAGTTGCTGTTATCTAAGAAATTATTTCGATGTCACCTAATATTGGTCATACGGCACAAGCCATCGCATTTAAAATAACGAATGTGTAAAACTACGATGTAAAAAAGCACGAAAAAACCCGCACCTCTAGTAGGCATCAAACCCACAACCTCCAGGTAACCGGTCTAGTGCTCTGCCAACTCTGAGTTGCTTGTTATAGATATGTGTATATATTGCTGGCGTAGGATGGACACTTTAAACATCAGTGTTTTTTCAAATGAAAAACTTGCATAAATAATATTTTACTTAAAATGTCATGTGAAAAATATTGGCAAAGATGGACGTATAGAAGATGTGGAAAAGAGTGAATGATGAAAATAACATGCAGAAGGTCATCAAAAGAAATCCAACAGAGACTGGAATTGACCACTGTACAGTAATGTCTGGTTACAAGGATTTAAACTAGAAATAAATGAACATAAATATTATTATTATTTAATGAGGGTGGATAGTATGACAAAATAATTTGATTGACAGGTTCTTCTAAAAAGCTTATGATGACAAGGTCACTTTCGATGTGAATGATGGAAGATATATTTGGGTATGACAAGGTCATGTTTAAAGTGTATGATGTGAATGATGGAAGGTATATTTGGGTATAACAAGGTCATGTTTAAAGTGTATGATGTGAATGATGGAAGATATATTTGGGTATAACACGGTCATGTTTAAGGTGTATGATGTGAATGATGGAAGGTACATTCGGGTATTATTATTATTTAATGAGGGTGGATATGATGACAAAATAAATGAATTGACAGGTCCTCGCAGAAAGCTTATGATGACAAGGTCACATTTGAAAAGTTTACAATGCAAATAATGAGAAGTACATTAGATTATGACTACAAGGTTTTGTTTGAAGTGTATGCTGTGAAAAATAACAAGTACATCCAGGTATTATTATTATGTAATGAGGCTGGATAAAGTGACAAGGTCATGTTTGAAAAGTGTATGATATGAATGAGCGGTACATTTTAGTATGATGACAAGGTCATGTTAAAAGTGTATGATGTGAATGATGAGAGGTACATTTGGGTATAATTATTATTTAATGAGGGTGGATATGATGACAAGGTCATGTTAGAAGCATATGATGTGAATGATGAGACGTAAATTCGGGTATGATGACAATGTCATTTTGAAATGTGTATGTGAATGATGAGGTGTATATATTCAGATAAGACAAGGCCATGAGAGGTATATTCTGGTATGATGACAAGGTCTTGTGTAAAAAGTGTATGATGTGAATGATGAGAGGTACATTTTAGTACGATGACAAGGTCTTGTTTGAAGTGTATGATGTTAATGATGAGAGGTACATTTGGGTATTATTATTATTTAACGGGGTGGATGATGACAAGGTCATGTTGGAAATGTATGATGTGAATATCGAGAGGTACATTTGGGTAAAATGACATGGTCAGATTGGAAAAGTGCCCGTTGTAACTAGTGAAAAATGAATAAAAAATTTACTTATTTCGCGATTTTGTTTATAAACCAGGTTCGTGAGTTGACTTCAAGGAGAGAAGACACAGAGAAAAACAAAATAGTGTCAATAAAAATCTCGAAAACATGTCTTGCTACAATAGATAACGAAACTGCCGGAATTCACAATCACTTATATTATACTCAACTCTCTTCCCAGACACACTGGTTTGCACTTCCGTGATTTTTCCAGCATAATCAAATATGTTGACCTATTTAAAGACCGCGTGTTACCCATAATATTACGGGCGGACGAAGTTCAACTGCCAGCCCAGACACGGAGGTTTACACTGAGGTAATTTTGCCACTATAAGATATTCTATTTAGAGACGGCATGCTACAGACTATATCACGTACGAAGCTCAATCGTTAGCCTAGACACAGGAGTTTGCACTGTACTGATTTTCCGATAATAATAAATACGGTTAACATATTCAGTGAAACTGTAACAACCGCTATATCTATGTATCTATCTCATTGCCATTTTATACCCCACTCGCATTGTTATCACCTGGGCTCACGCTTTCATTATCAGCCACTACCATGTTTCACTAAGTTCTGTTTTAAGCCCGCACGTGTTATAGCAAGGAGTAACCGCCTTTCGATCACCTTTTCAATAAAATATTGTGCAAAATAAACATCTGAAGGATTTTTATAAAATCACAATTAAGAATAAGCTAGTTGAGACTAACTTAGGCCAAACTAAATCTCAATGTGTTGACGTCACATCTGATGTAGGCACATCGTAATGCCATTTATGTGATGATTTCTGAAAAGATCAACTTCAAAGTTCCGATAGACTTATGGTTACTCTAATAATCACTTTACTCAAGGTCACATACATATACCGCGTTGGTATAATCTCTTTATCACTTGAAAAAGATTATATATAATCGAAAGCTTGTGCAATAAATTTAATGTTAGTGTCTACCTTATTTCTTCATATTATCTAAGACTCACGCGGCTACCCCACTATTTTGTATCTATCTATGGTAGTCTTGGAAGAGGGTAATGTAATGATGGGTGAGACAATGGTTTAAACCCCCCCCTGCCCACTTCATCGTTAAATACATATATCTAATGACGACGTAGTAGTAAGATTTGATAAACACTCCAAGTTTCTAAATATCAGCGAGAAATAAGAAACAAATAT
>WURV02147068.1:0-18170 GCA_011762755.2 Epimenia babai | reverse complement strand
AAGTTTCCTGAAATGAATCAGGAAATATGCACATTTACTGAAATTGTACATTTACTGTAACATATATATATATATATCACCGTGAAGACTGAGAGGGTATAACTGCAGGCTATACGTTTCGGTGCCGGTGCAGTAAATCTTGGAATCGTTTTAATAGTCCTAGGCCTCAACAGCCCGTGACAGTATATTATCATGGCTCAGAAAAACACAACGATGAATATTAGCGGCATCAAAGGCGATGAGAAGGTACAATATGAAAACAAAGACATGGCGCTTCCGCGATACGTACTCGATCATACGTCATACAGCGCCGTCGTGCATATCATTAACCTGATGACCTTACTAGGAATTACCGGAAATCTGTTTCCGGTTGTCGTAATCGTTGCGCGGCGTCTCTACCGCCGTTCCGCCATTTTCATTTACATCGGGTTCATAGCGTTTTGGGATTTTATATTTACTATAGTATCCCCTTTCAGATTTACGTTAGAATACGTGTTAGACGCGAGTTTACCATTAAAAATTGCATTAAGATTTAACGATTTCAAGATTGGTTACTCGATTTGCCAATTCATCGGATACATCAATCACGTGAGTATAATAGCATCGGCCGCCATCTTGGTCGCGGCAACCATCACGAAGTTACTCGCCCTTTTGTTTCCATTACGCGCCATTGCATGGAGCAATCGACGGATAGCTTGGGCGACATGTGCCATCATTTCCCTATTTTCAATTGTCGCTTACACGCCGTTTGTCCAGATGCACGGGCTCGGTATACATAATTTCCTTACCATTCACAATGTCGTATACGAAGTTACAGACTGCGGTCTTTTATACAATTATTTGTCGATCCGATTTATCGTCGAAAAGGTATACGTTTTATGTACCTACAGTTTATTGCCGGGCATTTTGTTAATAATGCTATCGACCTTAATAGTCTTTATATTTACGCGCAAAGCGGTCGCACATCGCAAACTGACAGGTCAATCGCAATCCGATGAGGAAAGTAGAAAAGAGGACAAATTCGATTCTGCGCGAACCGGTATCGTGCTGCTTCTGCCCGTTTCATTTATTCATATTGCCTGTACCCTGCCTATCACTAGTGTTGTTTTGTATCAATACATCCAGGTAGTTCGATGCGGTTGTGTTCAGACCTTTGCGGTGCCGTACGCTGTGGTACAAGCGATATTTATTGTTAACCACGTGCAGACATTTTTTGTCCAAGTCGCTCTTTCCGCGTCTTATCGCATTACTATGTTCGGGAACGGATAAAATAAGATGGAAGGCTTAAAAGTTCATAAGCCGATTATGATGCCTTTTCAGAATGACATTGTTTGGTGGGTATTTTTAAACATAGCCCCCCTCACGCTCTACTCACTTAGTCAAATGATGTATCAGTGCTTGGATACCCGTGTTATAGAAAACCACATTTCGATCACTGAAAAACTGCTCGACGGCACTTATGACGTCATCACTGGTTCAATATCGTTTACCGGCCAAATGTGGATACAGGGGCATTATCCCCTAGTGTATCGACCATATTAACATTGTTGTCCTCGGAGGCAAGCCTTTCATAGCCGGGTACTGGGTAACACCACGGTGCCAAATTTTGTCTTTTTTTGAAGCTGCAGTACGATTGCACAAGACTGCGCAAATGACAGACAAACGTGAAGACACTGGATAACTGGAGACTGTCACCACAATGACTCGCCTTGCTACATGAAGAGTTTTGTCTCTCTAGCTTGGACCGTTCGTGGTGAGCCTATGAACTTTTCAGCCGACTAAGGGAAGTTGCAACTAAAGATTCGGAATTAAACAAAATCCAGACAGCAACCCTCCTGGAGTATACTTCATCTTGAAATGCTCTTGGCGATTCGACGCAGTGTCAAAAAGTGTGTTAATTCCTTTTTGTTTTTAATGATGAAAATCATCATTGCAATTTGTCGATATTCTTCCTCGGCTTGTAGTTTCAGAATGCAATTATCCAATGCTCGATACTTAAGCCGTTGATTTTCAGTTTATTTATCATTTTTCATCGTGGAATTTTTAGCTCACCTGAGCTTATGCTCGGTGAGCTTTTCTCATTCAAGTTCGTCCGTCGCCCGTCCGTCGGTCCGTCCATGCGATGTTAACATTTTCTTAAAAAAATCTCAAGTACCGCTTATCGCAGAGGTCTGCGATTCTGCAGATATTGTCGTAGGGATGGTCTCTTCTAGATTTGTTCATGGTATCGTCATCGCAGCTAGGGGGAAGTAACTTCTTCCGATGTTCTTATTTTTTTCTCAAAAAATCTTCTCTAGAACCATTCATCGGAGAGGTCTGTTATTTGGCAATAAGAGGCCTCGGTTGGTCTCTTCTAGATTTGTTCATGGTATCGTTATCGCAGCTAGGGGAAGGAACTTCTTCCGACGTTCGTATTTTTTCTCAAAAAACTTCTCTAGATCCGTTCATCGGAGAAGTCTGCTATTTGGCAAAAAGAGGCCTTGGGTTGGTCTCTTCTAGATTTGTTCATGATATTGTCGTCGCAGCTAAGGGAAGTAACTTCTGTCTATGTTCGTTTTTTTCTTAAAAAATCGTCTCAATAACCGGTTATCTTAGAAGTATACCATTCGCCGGATATTGTCCTTGGGTTAGCATCTTTTAGATTTGTTGAGCATCTCGTCATGGGAGCATTGGGGATGATTTCTATCGACTTTTCATTTGAAAATCCTTATTTCCATGTCAGCTCAGTGCGAAGATCTGCCATTTGTCACATATTCGGATATGTTTAGGGCATCTCTGTTTTAGCAATTAGATGTGGATTCAGCCTAGGGTTTTTCCACATATCTGTATTTTCTTGTTTCACAGTCGTAATAGGTATTGTCAGGTGTCTTTGGCCCCTTGTCTTGTTTCAGCATTGTAATGGGTACTGTCGGGTGTCTTTGGCCTCATGTCCTGTTTTAGTGTCGTAATATGTATTGTCGGGTCTCTTTGGCCTCTTGTCTTGCTTCAGTATCGTAATGGGTACTGTCGGGTCTCTTTTGCCTCTTGTCTTGTTTTATTGTCGCAAAGGGTATTGTCGGGTCTCTTTGGCCTCTTGCTTTTGTTGCTTTTTTTCGGGTGAGCGTCTTAAGGCCTCTCGGGCCTCTTGTTTCTTGTCACTATACACTATGCAACGTTTGTCTTGTCGCGGTGTTTTAGTCCAATTGTTATTGCTTCGACGTTAATATCGAAGTTAAACTACAGCGAACCCGACCAGTACATGTATGGATGAGCATTCATAAACGCTGATAATGGTCGCAATTACAGAATAACAAAAGACCAGAAAGATGAAATAAGGTGCCCTTTGGATTAAATAATACACGATGGAAGTCGTTACGCAAGATTTATCGACATTTTTTCGTTTGGTAATTGTATTTTGCATTTGACATTTGATATATTTGCCGCATTTAAGTCAATTTGATAGAACCGCGTATTGAGCCCGATTGTGATTTCAATATTTTCAATGTTTTAATATTTTTCATTAGCGAAATACACAGCGATAGAATCTGTTTAGCGGTACATTCCGGAGTTTGACATCGCTACTCAGGCGGTCGAACACGACGTGTCACTTCAATAAAGGCATCGCTACTCAGGCGGTAGAACACGGCGTGTCGCTTCAATAAAGGCATCGCTACACAGGCGGTAGAACACGGCGTGTCACTTCAATAAAAGGATCGCTACTCAGGCGGTAGAACACGGCGTGTCGCTTCAATAAAGGCATCGCTACTCAGGCGGTAGAACACGGCGTGTCACTTCAATAAAAGGATCGCTACACAGGCGGTAGAACACGGCGTGTCACTTCAATAAAAGGATCGCTACACAGGCGGTAGAACACGACGTGACAGTTCATTAAAGGCATCCTTACTCGGTTGGTAAACGACGTATATGCCCATGAAAGGCACGACTGTCTAGGACCCACCGTTACCAAGTTGGCGGTATGGAAGAACACAACAGTTCATTTCGAGCCACAACATGAAAACACGAGATGAAGTTACTCACGTCGGTTCTATAGTTATTGTTTATTGTACGGTGTACGGTGGGTCTGTAATCTCTCCTATGGCCATTAATGTCTTAAAGCGGAGTTCTAAACTCATAATTCGTTGTTATCTGTAACTTATATGTACAATAGTGTGGTGTTAACACAGCAGGCATTATTCAAATATAAAGCATTCATTCCACACTCCAGTAGACATCCCACTGTGTGATCTCTGCTAGCAGCAACTTAATACACAGTCTAGTTTGTATCATTAAGAGCCCCATAAATGTACAATACAGTAGTTGACAAGCAGGATACTTGTTGCTCTATTATATATCAGTAAAATTCAATGAATAATTCTCGCAGTCAAGAAAATTTACGCTAGAACTGGACACATTAAGTAAGAAACCTTACTTTATACTATTTAGAAATTGTTTTTAAATTGTAATGATAACTGAAATTAGCCAATAGTGTTGATACAGTTACTGAAATTGTATAATAAACTTCATGCATGTATATATCTGCTAATAATGATGAGCAATGATGTTAAGTAATCATTGAATCTCCACTATAAAATGATTTCTGCGTGCTATTAGCCATGATTTTAATTTTAAAACATTGAAAGGTGTGATATAAACTGTTGTGGGATTTTCTTCTAAACTTTCTTATGTGTGATCTGTGAGGACATCATTTTAATGCACTGATTCACTTTTAGTTTATTTAATCTCATTCGCTATTTACTCAATTCTGAGCTCACCTGAGCTTATGTTCGGTGAGCTTTTCTTATTTGAGTTTGTCCGTCGTCAATCCGTCCGTCCGTCCATCCGTCCGATGTTGACCTCTTGTCCTGTTTCAATATCGTGATGGGTATTGTCGGGTCTCTTTGGCTTCTTGTCTTGTCTCAGTATAGTAAAGGGTATTGTCAGGTCTCTTTGGCCTCTTGTTTTTTATGTCAAACAGTCTCCTAGTTGTCTTCTCGTTCTAATATCAAGACGGCCTCCTTGGCCTTTTGTTCTGTCTTTAGTCTTTTTTAGGTTAGCGTCTTGAGGCCTCTTGGCCTCTTGTTTACCTTTATCCTGATTGAAAACCTTTGGGTAAATCCCAATTACCGAGCGCACGTCAATCACTTATGCATATGTTTATTGGACCGACTAAAAATTCAGCAAAATCCGAACTCCTGCGAACTCATTTGACATATCACCACCCGTGATCGTTTATTTCTTGTCAACGGCGATTCCCATATTCCCTACAGTATGCTGTTACAGGAAGCACATCGTAAAATCCATGGCCAAGAACCGAAAAAGCCATGGTTGCCTCATACTATCAATCGGGTAACAACTCGTGACGTCTCATTCGCAGAACCGTCATGAATTCTACGTCGACCTTCGACAAAACAAAGTCAATTATTTTTTTTCCGTTTATTTCAAGAAAATACTTTACGGGTAAAATACACATTTATCATTATAAAATTCTAATTATGCATTTATCTCCACATTAAAAGCTTTACGCATTACAAAATTAATGCCGAACTGTCACCAAAAAAAAATTATCTACGACGTGGTACACATGTTAGAAATATACATCCATACACGAATTACGATTGTCACATTTCAACGGTACACCGGTGAAGATAACTTAATTAATTTAAGTAACGTAAACAATGCAGAAACCACCCAACTTCTACGTAAATTGACTTCGTAAAATTAGCGCGACATTTATATATACAGTCTGCTCTCAGGGATCCAACACTATGCGGTACCCGCACTTATCCGTATGGCGTCGTTATTCATTAGTCATACTCATCCATCCGGATATTTTAATTTAATTCTATTGTTTCCTCACTAGCGCACACTGCTAGTTTTGGGCATTAATGTCAGACAATATTTGTATAAAATATAAAAAAAATTAAACTATGTACAATAAATTCTATATACAGTATATACACAGTAAAATAGTTTCAGAGACTAAATCACAGAAATACAATATAGTTTTGTGATTCAACGTTAAAAAAATCAAATACCCACTACTGGCTTGAATGTATTTAAAATGTCATTAATTAGTGATATTACCGTTTCCAAAACTGATGGATATACTTAGCGACGCAGTCGCTATTTGTTATTACAATAGAGTCCATGTATCCGACCGAGCGATTTATTGTTGGCAGCGATGAAAGGCCAGTCGGTCAACAGCCATTGGCTACAACGCTGACTACGTCATGAAAGCGCCTGCGTGTTTACGGCTAGAGCTTTTAATCATTAAAGTTGTATCAATAGGTACACTCGTTTTCAAGTAAAGATCGTTAACGTAACAAACCGATGAATTATTTTTTTTTTGAAAATTTCTTAACGTCGTTTTCCGGTAGGATATCCTAACACTATGTACAATCCTGACGATGATGATTACACTAAAACATAGGCCTAATATAATATTATATACATGGTGTTGACATTAACATCACATGAGATTATTGCTTAGTGCGAAATATTGTATATTATATATATATATATACAAAGAGAATAATGAAGTTAAAATAAACATTAAATGATTTGCATAGGTATGATGCAAATTATATCTGTAGATTATATGACATGATTCATACAAGAATAAATATATACACGAGTATACAGATATATACAGGAAACTATGAAAGTTTATCACAAATAACACAATATTGATAGCTTTCAATTATAGACGATCGAGCATGAATTCAGGGTTACTCTTGTTTATACAAAACTGTAGATGAATCTTAGTTTCCTGAAGTTTTTTGCATCTATTTTGCAGGGAATTCATATTGTATTTCTATGTAATATGATGTAGCTTTCGGAACTGCTTTTCAACAACCCGGGAGTTCAACTAATCCAGAATTTTGCATCGGGTCTCCCGGAAATAACAAGAATCAAAAGGCCGGTATCATAGATGTCATTTCACGGTCGCGATTCTAGAAATAAATGTGAATGCTTTCAAGTGGATGCAGAATTAGCCCAAAAAGTTGAATCATAATTGTCATTCTTTAAGGTGGCAGAAAAAGAATAATAATAATAATAATAATAATAATAATGAAGTTTTATTTAGAGTGCCGAATTATCCCTTGGTCAATAATGACAAGATGATGTCAATGACACTTTACCATGTTACTAGCTAAAAACATAAACTAATGAAGTTATGTGCAATTTTGGGAGTACTGCAATTTTGACGTTTGCTACGTAAGTTGATGACTTTATTAAGTACAAAACTCGCGTTATCCCAAAACATTAAGTGCCATAGTATGGTTTTAAGGTAATCTACACTTCGCGCTTGTGTCATGACTCAGAGTAGTCATTCGATTAGATGAATCGTACATTTATATCGCGCAGAATAATATACACGCACTACCTTGCGCACCGTAATAATCTTTTGTATTGAAGTTCCAAAATTTCAACGGCTTATTCAGTAGCGGTAATCCGTAGTGCATACAATCACAAAAAGTCGAAAAAAAGAGTTCAAGGGATACACGCTGCAGTCTTAGCGCGAATATTTTGATGGATATACATACGCTGACTACACTATACATGTACTGGTTTAAGAAACTGTTATAATAGTGAAAATACTAATTGTATTTTCACTATTATAACAGTTTATAACTGTAAATGTAATCTCGGAATTGAAATCCCGTAAATTTTATAGACGGGATGTGGAATCCCTGGATTGATTTCCCTAACAATGAATGCACGTAGCTGTAACGCAAAATATTACACCATCTCGTCTGAGAGTAACGGGCTCGCTAGTCGAAACTGTTCCACTGAAAAGAACATGGACATTAACATGCACATGAAAATGTAATTATAAAACATAATGATATTGATAATAATCAGGTATCATGGCAATATATATAGTAAGGTTATAAATATAACAGCGATAAAAGCTTACTACGCGGATTGTGGATTACCATTATGTATATCTTTTTGCGGCTTCTTGTTATGTATCAACTAAAATATACATACACAGAAAGGATAAATTTATTGTTGTTATTTCATATAAAATTTCAGAGATCTCCATGAGCTATCCCACAATACCCAGCAGTTTTTCTTAGGTCACACACATTAATTGATTTTTAGAAGCAACTTAATATAGTAAAGCAACGCCAATCCATTGTTCATGCGTATTGTGATAGGTGTTTGACGTTGATTATGAGTTAAGTTATGACTATTTGAGGTGATCTCACTGTTAAATGTACAAATCAATTATTTGCAACAAGCTAACCATTAACAAATCGCCTGAAAAAATTGAAAACAAAACGTAAAAATATTCCATTTTGTGGCCTTAGAATTTCAACCAATGATTATCCGTTAAAAAGGTCAAGGTGGTGAGTCTCACAATTTCAACCAATGATAATCTATCTGAAAGGTCAAGGCGGGGGCGTTTCTTGATTTTCAACTTCCGTCGGTGTTCGCCACATCAGCGTTGGAGTTCGGAGATTAGCAGCTGGTTGAAATTATTTTAAAAAAGCTATTTAAAATGGCCATTCCGAAAGGAAGAAAGTCAGCAAAGAATCCCCCATTCTTCAGTCACGAATTCGTCATTCAGAACCATGCCGACATTGTGTCGTGTATAGTGATGGTCTTCATAATCGGATTGATGTTTCCCGTATGTTCAATGTTGCAGCAGTTTATCATAAGTTTACATAATTGCTATTAGTTGTTACTCAATTTTTTTATACTTTTTCAAAGCTTCGAATCGATTTGGATGGACGATGAAGCCGTGATTTATAACGACTGTGTTTTATATATACTATATTATATTTTAAGTAGTGATTTGATATAGCATATATTTCTGTACTGGAGAAGAGAACTTGAACACAACTGTAACCTCGTTAAACATGGACCAGAAAGTGCCGTTCTTCGATGCTTGTGGTATTTAATCAGTGTATAAACACTTGAGATTATTATCACAAATTTTTTATGTTTGATCAATGTCAAATTTTCCAGAACTAATATTGTTGTCGTGTATCAACAATTCTGACTAAATGCCTAGAGATTCTCACCACCATTCTTCAACCTTGTATAATTTAATGGCAGTTTTGACTCTTTGTTACATTGGACAAATACCACTACCATTTCTAGCAAGATAGTATCCATAATGATGTATGCCTGAGCCAAATTTAATGCATATAACTTTTAGCGCGTAAAACTGCCCTTATAAATACTTCTCAAATTAGCATCAATTCATGATTAGAAGGCATAATATTATGTGTTGAAATTACAGACGTTTGACTAGAATTACAAATTCGGTTCCCTCTTTTTTATTGTGAAATTTCCATTTTGACAAGTATGATGATACCTCTTCCTAATATTCTTGTTAGCTCTTCCGTTTGCATTTGAATCGCCTCTTATCAATTCAAACAAACCACATAGAAGATAGGGGTACGAGGAATTCAATTAGATATAGGCATAAAGTTAAGGATGGTGTGCATTAACACAATGTAATGTACGAGTCTATGGGTCCAATTTTGAGGATAGCCCCATTAGTCTGATGAAGGTATGTAGAGATTAAGGAACAAGGTTGTGAAATAGTATAGTTCATGTAAAGAGGCATTGTTTCTTAATCTAAAAGCCTGAGTCAGGTAGGTACTTACCAAGTCTATATAAACATTAAGTCTATTGAATTTAAGTTATATTAAAGTGTAGAAAATTGGCCGAAAAGTGAAATCGATGATTTTTTTACAACGGCCCAATGGACAGCTGATGGACTCTGTATTATTATTATTATTAATGATTGGACAAAAACACACACCATATTTAACATGTCATACATATTCATGATGCAGTGTCAATAAACATTGGAGCTCCTGAGTACAATTGGTCGGTATATTGTTTGATATTTTAGTAGTTATATTACAGTTATACGATCCTATGAACTGGGCCAAACAATTTTTGCATCGCAGGGTGCATCATATCAGTGGCACGCATCGTCTCCCCGTATCTCCCGTGCTCTAGAGCATGTCGGGACGTACGGTTCTCAAAAGTAGGTGGTGAGAATCATAAGGTGTTCGTCTTACAGGTGTCAACTCATCGAGTTGTGTCTAAGTTTATGTTAGTCGACTGGTTGGACCGAGTTATATCCATGCCCGAGGTGACCGACAGGTGTACAACTTGACTGGTCATATTCAAGTTGGTTTTTGCGGTTTTGCCTGATCTTACGCGAGTGGGGATGATACGATCTCGAGCATAAATGCGTACTATGTATATTAAGGTCCTAAGTAATGGGTCTGTTCCCGCCAATCGCTGCGTGCAATTACAAACATAACCCACTTGGCCGTTTCAGGCTACCGCTGGACTGGTGTCAAAATTCGTCGTACTCCAGCACAATGTCACGATCAATGGTTAGTCAAGTATTACTCAATGGTTAGTCAAGTATTACTCAATGGTTAGTCAAGTATTACTCGATGGTTAGTCAAGTATTACTCGATGGTTAGTCAAGTATTACTCGATGGTTCGTCAAATATTACTCAGTGGTTAGTCAAGTATTACTCGATGGTTAGTCAAGTATTACTCGATGGTTAATCAGGTATTACTCAATCGTTAGTCAAGTATTGCGATTCGTGAATTGCTGAAAGTCGAGGAGCTAAAGCGCAACGCTCATAGCCCGCTAGTATTGGCTAATGAACGCCATCAGATGCGGGCTTCCAGATGCGGTTTACAATGAATCTTAATGGCATCTATTCAGTGCCGATACGTTACCTTCGAGTTGTGTTGCCTTCGCCGGGGAGGCCAATAATGGAATGGTTAGAGCGACAGACTCGTAACCGAAAGTTCGCGGGTTTGAACGCTCTCGCTGCTCGGCTTTTCTGCGGCAGTACTTAAACATTATCCCCGATTGCTGCAGTAAACTCGCATCTGGAATGGGTCGCTTGATATCAGCTTTTACAGGTGATTGTTTTATGTTAAATCGCTACCATAGACGTTGATTTTAGACCTCATCCGATCATGTTCATTGGCTGATGTGTGTAATTATAGGCTGATTACTTACGTAATCATTGTCTAGGCCGATTTTTGTCCCTACAAAGGTAGCCCACAAATGTTTTGAACACATCGAATTGATTAGCCTCACTTTATGAAGAGGGGTGTGGGGCAGACATTTACTCTAAAAACCCATGTCTGGGTAGACAACTGACTTCTTTCCATTCAGGCCACTGGTTTCACACGTCTATAGACGGGTTACATATGTCGCAAACTCCACTAAGTCTATGGTAGTTAATGGTTATTCACAATGGGATGCTGACATAACGGGGACGTAAGCGACATAGAGACCATCCGTAGACCATCCGAAATATAGCCACGGAGGGAAAAAGCCCTAACAGAAGCACATTACGAGGGCTACCCGGACCCCCTTACCGGACCGGCTAATCTTCGCCATATACGAACGTACTTTACCAATACCTACATCCGGAAATGTACGTTTCACGAATACCGACGCGAACAGCTACGGAGACCACGCCCGAAATCACGGGCCTCTACACGTATGGCAAATCCGACATCCTCTCCGTGTTCTTCTACGGACTCATCACCATCATCATCCACGCCGTCATCCAAGAGTACATCCTCGATGTGAGTCGCCGTTATTACGTTTTATGGCGTGCTATAAAACAGCTAGTATACCGTGCATCACCTTTTACATATTTCACCTATTAACCCTTACCACACTGACATCAGTATATCGCATTATAATAGCAATGCCATTCTGTGACAACAGAGTGCTGTGGGTTAAGTATCGTTGATGTCTATTTATCGGTGTATATTGTTGAGCTTAGTATAAAAAATGTGAAGTTATGCTGAAAGTAATATAACTATATTGTATCACTATAAATAAACATATCATTACTACCATTATTTTTATGTCAAATAATTAAAGTTCGCGATTTGTAGTGAATTTGCGCTGGTTAGATAAAAAGGTGCGCGATGTTGTTAATATTGTAATGTAGAGAATCAAGGTTGTCATTTATTCGACGATTTGTGTAAGTAAAATTTAACGAATGTGGTTTATTGAATAGAATTTTAGAATATAAAATAGAATGAAATTTTATTGATTTATAGTGCCCTTTTAACACATGGCTATCAAAGGCACTTTACAAATTTATAGTTACTATGATTAACTATAAACACAAGGAAAACGGTTCAAAATTGAACTTGGAATACCATGAAATAATTAAAAAAGTAAGAGATATTTTGATGTATATAGAGATATATATATGGGTGATCCTTGAGAAAATTTGAGTAGTATATAAGACATTATGAATAAAAATTACAGTCGTCGATTTGATCCTATGTAATAAATTTTACCTTAATAATGTAAACTGATAAACTCTCACGAACAGAGTTTGAATAAGAATTTGTGGCGAATTACTACTCGCTCATTTTAGTACAGCATTTAGAAGCAGTCATTGATATACTCGACGCGAATATACTTCGACTAGAATATACGACGCGACAACTTTTGATCGTTTATATGGCAACGCGCGTACGCAATTTGGGCCGTCGGCACGTAATCGTTTAGAATTAACGGTGTTTACTGATTCATCAGCGAAGACACACGACGTGGAATGTCACGGTAGTATGGAACTGACACGTGTAACGATGATTGTTTTTTGCGCTGTGCAGAAAGTCAACCGAAAAATGCACCTGTCGAAAATCAAACACAGCAAATTCAACGAATCCGGTCAGCTTCTCATTTACTACGTGATATCCGCACTGGGAGCTTTGGACATCATTTTTAGGGTTAGTTTTCTGTATAATTTACCTGACCCGGTGGTTTGCTTAGCTGTCATCCCTGAATAGAAGCTGTATCATAATTTAACCACATTCCTAGTCATTTTTAGGGTTAGTTTTCTGTATAATTTCTCCGACCCGGTGCTTTGCCACGATGTCATCCCAGGATAAAAGCCGTATTATAATTTCATCACGTACCTAGGTAGCAGTTGAGTCACGTGTTTTTTCATACACCAAGTCTTACTTTCCGATACATCTCATTTAAAAATAAGATTACATGAGATATCTTATAAGAATACATTTTCGTGTGGCCATTTCAGTCAATGTATGTGGGGTTAGCCGCGTTAGTCTGATGATGAATAAGGAATCGAAGGACAACACCTTTTAAGACTAACTATAATTTATTTTACAAGCTTTCGAATATAAATATTCTTCATCAAGTGATGAAGGAAATGTTAATTAACAGAATATATATAGCTGTACAGTGCAGTGATTACTGGGCTATACTAATTAATGAGTACAGGTGGCAGTGGAGGCATAACAATAGTGACTGGTGGTGATGAGTAGCGTAAAGTACGCGAACAATAGACCAGCAACAAAGGAAGTCGGACGTGGTAGCGAGATTGAAAATTAATCGCAGTAATTAGCTAAAAATCCACGGTCCTTATTAAGTCCAAGATTAATACAGTGTAATTTATGGATTCTGAGTTGTTCCTCAACTTCTCTATCAAGTCTTTTGCTGTGATGTAGTTTTTTAAGGATGGCCACGCGCATGTTTGTGAGTGAGTGTCCAGGTTGGCAGAAGTGAAGGCTGACGGGCTTGTCTAGGTTGCGACTGCGTATATCGTGTTTATGATTGTTGATGCGTTGGCGAAGTTCTTGTCCAGTTTCTCCTATGTAGATGGCTGACGGGCATGAGTTGCAGGTGATGGCATATACGACGTCGCTTGTGTAGCAAGGGTGTGATCCTTGAATCTTGTGGGTCTTTCCATTGGGTCCTGTGATAATGCTACAGGGGTCGATTATTAATTCAATTTAATTAATTGAAAGTAAAGACTCGGGCTATCGCCCACAAGTCCCAACACAATCATCTATATACATACAACAATATGTCAATATTAAAACACACAAAATGTACATGAAAAGATAAAAAAACATATTCGGCTATATACAAAAATACACAGATATTCTTAGTCATCTTTTATTGGCAGAAGCTTGCCTATCAATTTTCAAAGCCATCACTGCTCACAAACTATAGACCATCTGACAGGTGACAAGTGTTACGTAATTTCAACATATTTTTGATAAGTCAAAACCTTGTTTGGCAGTATGAGGGCAACATCAAACAATGTTTCAACAAGTTCGCGAACATATTCTTCAACAAATCGCATAGTGTGAAGGCGCTATGAATTAGTAAAGGCGCTTGCTATCAGTTACTGTCATATCAGAGTGGGTAACTGATCTGGTTAGTTACTCTCTCACTAAGTGTCTCACCAAGTCTCAGAGGATTAATTATTTCCACTCAGTTTCACCCAGAAAGTCATATTTCTTTCCTGAATTATAAAAAATACCCGGGTTGATTTATTTCCATCAATAAATGTTAATGTAGTTTACCTGCAGGGTCAAACGTAGTTCACTTGCACGGTCAAAAATACCAATTCTATGGTAGAAACAAAATGTTCGCTGACTAACATGTCAATCTGTCTAATCCTGGCTACCCATCTTTTATTTTTTGGAATATGTCGATGCTGTTACCCTTCGAGGTCAATTAATCTTTCACGTTTTTTTTTCAATGAATCCGTGAATCATGATACACTGCGACAGGATTTTATTTTTGGTTTCTGGATGTTTCACATTACAACCCATGCAGTCGACCTCTATATTGTGGTCGTAGCTTTTCGTCTACTAGACCACTAATATGAAACTGACTTCCTGTTGCCTTGCGCTCAATAACAAACATACATAATTTCAAGACAAGCTTGAAACCTACTTTCTTACATAAAAATATCAACAATAGAAATTTGATGGTTTATTATTCAGTTTAACCCTTAGTGCTCTGTTGTCACAGAATTATATTGCTATAGTAATGTGATATACAGTTGTCAGTGTGGTAAGGGTTAAATATGATTATAGCAAATTATGTGGTTTTTAGATTCATTATATTAATATTTTATGAGTAAAATTTTTATATTTTTATAAAATCGTATAGTTAAGAATGTCTCACATGTTTCGTAATTTTATAGCGAGACATAAGGTGCCGCTGACAAAATATTTTATAAATCTGTTATCTTTAGTATTATCGTCGTCATCGTCGTCGTCATCGTTATTGTATACCTAGGCATTATTTCCTTTAAAGGTAAAAAAGGTAAAGGCGAGGTTTTGGTGCTACTTTATAATTAAATGTCAGTCGCACGTACAAAAATGCCCTGTTACATCCCTAATATATTTTTTATAATTAACCATTCCACGACAAATCTTTCTTAATATTCATGCGTGAAAATCTTGCTCATTTTGTATTGTGGAAGGCGCGGAAAAAAATCCCTGGTTTATGTTGGTTTGAACTCGCAACCTCCCGCATGAAAGGCAGCGCTTCTAACCACTACACCACTGGCGCCTTTCTGTATGGACACCAGAATCTTGAGAATTTATGGAGTGAGGAGCTCATTGATATGCATCACACAGTCGGGTCGTGACCACAGTCTTGCAGGGAGTCAACAAACCATCAGGAGTAATTTAGTCTCCACACCAGCTTAGGGAATACCACGCTCTCCCTCAAATGTATTCACTGAACCTCCCGTCCACATCCGGGGAATATTTAAGTGAAAATGTACCCTCACATAATTATGTACATGACGGTATTGGTTCCTAGCCTCCTTCGCAGGTGCGGGAATAATTGTGAAATTGCTCTCTCGAAATAAGTGCCATTCCAGATCAACCAGGCACCGATTTAACGATTTTTTTTCAAGCGTAGATTCATGGTAAATGTAATTTCACTTCAAAGTGCGACATTTATATATCTCACTATAAAGCCTCTTATGCAGCTTGCCAAATGATGGTTCACAACAATCCATTGGGGGCTTTAAAACAAGCACCAGCAAGCCCTTCACAAATTTACTTTCCCCGTCTATATTAATTCGTGTGACCATAAATATTTTCACAGGTATTTACTTTTGGCTAAGTTGACAGGAAGGAACTGGTATAAAGTACCTTTCCTTACAATGGACCATGTTTTAGACCAGTGCTCTATCAACTGAGCTGAAGACAAAAATCAGCGAAATTGAAATCCGGCGAAAGTTATACCTCTTTGTAGTACTATACATGCTTTGTTTTACTTCCGTGTCAAGTTTCGCAGTATTCTGACTTGAAATAGTAGAGTGATTCTTAGGATTTTTCATGAATAAAAGTGTGATGACTGCTCACTTCTGTTGTTTTATTATTAATGTTTTAAATGGCATCCGAAAGCCAACCATCGCACAAATCTTATGTGTCTCGAATTTTGAGGACCAAATTTCAAGCGTTGGCCATTACTGTAATGGCATAAAACTTAAAAATAACTCTAAAAGTAAAGTTCGCATTGGCCAACTTAAATGTTGGCAAAATACGCAATTTTGGTGAATGGGCGAAAAAAAACAGCAGCGAAAGTATTGCCATTGACAGTAATACACCAATGGCATAACAGGACAAATGCCATGTCTTACGTGCTATATGGCTTGAGTGCCAGTGTATGAACCAGAAGATAGCGTTTAACAAAAAAGCAACTGTGGGTTATATGTTAGCCGTATCATATAAAAGGAAAGGAAAGGTCTATAAACCTTATGGACTAACTAAGGGTATGATTAACACAAGCTTTCGATTACAAGTGCACTTCTTCAGGTGTAATCTTCTTGAGTGAATTGCACCTGAAGAAATATACTTGTATACAAAAGCATGTGTTAGTCATACCCTTAGTTAATCAATAAGATGTTACCTTTACTTTTCACTTGACGAATAGAAAATGTAGTTATATATCAGTAATTGATATAATGATTACCATACACACTTCTTGGGATAGTCAATATATATACAGTCATCATATGATGTAACGGTGATGAGGTCTAGTTAAGTTCTGTATGACACTTCTCTGATATCTGGGTTAGACTGTATTAACAGGAACTGGCCTTCTGTATTTACTTACTCCAAACAAAATATGCAGATTAGGACTTTGACTATGAGCCCAATGCCTAGCTCGAGCTGTGACCCACTGTCTATTGTCCAGGATGATCATGCAGACACCCATATGACCTTATTTCTCACGACCAGCTTGGCATGGCTTGACAGTTTTGTAGTGATATCCTAAGATCTTGCTTTCCTGCCACTTAGAGCTAAGTTGTTAACCAGACAGGTTTAGCTAATTTAGAATGTCCCAAGCCATATATGAATAGATGTAGAGACTAGAAGTAGAGGTATTATAACTCCTAACCAAGGGTAAGTGAGTTGTTCAAACATTTACCCAGCATAATTTCGAGTTCTCAGTAACCTGCTATAATTCCTATACCAAATTTTATGGTTCTGTTAGATCAGTGAGTGGATTTTACACCAACACTATTAAATTTAACTGTTTTAATGGCGTTTTTGTGCAAATAAAAATAATTTACATCCACAGACGATAGTAATAGTCATCTGAAAATATTATTGGTACAGGATGTCTTAATGACTTGTTTTAAGTATTTCTCAAATATAATAATATATACATTTGGATGGTGCAGATAACACATACAAATATATTGTCAAGCGTCGCAAAATAAAAAACGTAACGGGTTCAAGTAATTATAAAAGTTCATGCTTCATCACAGCTCCCGATTCATCACTACTGATAATTCATCCTGACCAACAGCTCATCTCTACCCACCTTTCCTGCCATTCCATCCCTATCCACAGATCATTCCTGCACTTCTCTACTCCTAGCCAATCTCTACTTATAACCCATTCATATCCGTAGCAGATCCCAATCTATAACCCATCCATATCCGTAGCAGATCCCTATCTATAACCCATCCATACCCGTAGCAGATCCCTATCTACATAACCCATCCATACCCGTAGTAGATCCCTTTCTATAACCCATCCATACCCGTAGTAGATCCCTATCTATAACCCATCTATACCCGTAGCAGATCCCTATCTATAACCCATCCATACCTGTAGCAGATCCCTATCTACATAACCCATCCATACCCGTAGCAGATCCCTATCTACATAACCCATCCATACCCGTAGCAGATCCCGATCTACATAACCCATCCATACCCGTAGCAGATCCCTATCTACATAACCCATCCATACCCATAGCAGATCCCTATCTACATAACCCATCCATACCCGTAGCAGATCCCTATCTATAACCCATCCATACCCGTAGCAGATCCCTATCTACATAACCCATCCATACCCGTAGT
>WURV02147057.1:0-12916 GCA_011762755.2 Epimenia babai | reverse complement strand
TTATAGCGCGTTTCTACAATATTGTAAGACTGTTAAATCTGGATTTATTTCCCCATACTTCATAAAATGATCTTAAATATATATGTCCCATTTGGATTTCCCCCCTTGTAATATAGTCCCAATCGACTAAACTTGCAATAATAGTTGAAGATGTTGACGTGATTCTTGTTGGCCGTGTTAGAACTGGATACAAACCAGAGCTATACATAACATCAACAAATGTTCGAGCATTTAAGTTATTTTCGTAGGCCAGAAGGTTTATATTGAAGTCGTCATATATATATACGTATACAGTTTTGTCTTGCAAGTTATTTACAATTTTCTCAATATGGTCAGTGAACTACCTCACATCGGTAGGTATGGGGAGGCTTTAGTTTAGACCAAATGTCGTCGACGTTGAGAAATTAACAATAGCAAATTTTGACCGGCAACATCTTCCTTGTTATGTTGTCTAGAGCACGATTAGATTCCAAGACGTCTAGAGGATGAGTGTCAACTGATGCATTAATACCAGGGCGGTACACTCCCTCACTCACAATTTTAACACTTTCGATGGTAATCGCACAAGTTGTTATTGCAATCACGCTTATCTACAATTAGCTGTAAACACACTAAAATCAAGCAGGGTAAAGTTGTGACTTGTGTGTAGGCGAACAGGGCGATTCGTATGATGAAAAATTCAGATTCGCTTCCCGAATCCCCGATGTAACTAATGAGAACCCCATGTATTTAGTAGTCAGAAGTCAGGACTATGATCAACCCTAAATGTTTTCATCTGGATAAGAAGGGAGTTAACTTCGTCCCGACTGTTACCCTCGTAGTTCAACGATATGTAGTTTCTTCCATTTCATGTAGCTGCTTATCGCTTGTTGGTTGCCAGTTGCCACCCTAGTCTCCCGCCACCATTCGCAGACTGCATCAGCATATCGTGACTCGTGACCCAGGCTGTGGTCACTGGTCTGATTCTGAACCATGTAACTGTAGGGCTGCATAGTCAGCTAATGAAGTGACATACGAAATTGCAGCCGAGAACTGGCATGGCTATATGTATGTACAAAATCGCATAATGATATCACTAGATTCTTTAGGTGCAGCTATGTAGCCTACCATGGTTTCAGATGATCAAGAAGACTCAGTAAGTAACACAGCAGCTAGAAATATCAGTCAACTTGACTGACTAACTCGTGGATTTACCATCATGCTCGACTGTCTTTTGTTTGGCATGAAGCTTAGCCTACCTCTACGAAAGTTATGGAAAAAAGCAACAAATTCGATCAGGAACGATTATGGAATGTTTAACTTTAAATTTAGACTCTACTAAATCTAGTAATATGTACTATTTAGTCGAAACTTGTAAACTTTTAAACACACTTCCATAATCTTATAAAAACTTACAATAAAATCAATTTTGTATTTTAAAACATGCAACGAGTAACAAATAAGATAGTGCAAATGATATACAATTTCTAACGTAGATAAAATCAGCTAGGCTACCGTTTTACCAAGTGAGAACAAACTACGTTGAAAATGGAAATGAAATAGTGTTGTATATTAGATTGCTGCATAATAATAATGAATTGTCATTCGCGATAATGTTTGCTTTAAGTCGATGAAAAAGGACTATAGAAATTTGTACAAGATGGCTGTAGCAAACGTCAGGAAAGAAAGTAATAATTTATACTGTTCACTATAACAATATGAATGCTATAACATGCAGAATAAAACTATATATACAATAATACTTCAAAGTCCCCCGAATATTGGAACAGAATGTGAGGGCATTTTGGCATTGAGTATGAATTGAAATGCTACAGGCTGTTTCTGATGCATCAAAGTCCTCAGAAGGGCCTATTTTAAATGGTACCACAACATTATAACACCGGGAAGATCACTAATGCGACCCAGCTTCCACAAAAGTACGGTTCTCAATAAGAATCTCAATGGACTTATCACGTCAGTAAATATCAAGTATATTGAAGAAGTTATAATATAAAATATCAAAGTAGTTTACATTTTGATGAATAAACTTATTTACTCTGGCAGTATAGAAAGGCCACTATAATGGAGAGATTTAGTTGATGATGCTGATATTCGTCATTCGGCGGTGAGACCATATTATAAATTAGACGAGGAGACTGACTTGAGTCTGGTCAACAGATTGCTCAGGAAGTTAGCCAGACTCGTCGCGAGTTTCATGATGTACTTGAGATGCGGCTCGTTGATTGGCTGACCGGCTGAGATACGAGCGGCATTCAGCGTGTTTTTGTAAGCATTTGCCACGCGTATCACGTCGAGGGCCAAGCCCTGCGCTTGCTCGTTGTCCTGCACCAGTAATATCGTGGCGTGGCCGTGAAGGAATACTCGAGCTAGGGTATGCATGCTTTTCGTGACGTTTGTCCATACGGTATCGCTCGATCGCGTGATACTGGCGACGAGAAGTTTCGCGTCCATCACGAATTGTTTCGTGATCGAGATCATCTCGTCTTTGCACACCGCGAGTTGTTTAACGTCGGGCTCGATCGGAGTTTCATGTAAAGTCTCCATGCTCGTACGCATCTCGACCAACAGTCTGTCTACATCGTGTAGACAGTCTCGCAGCTGAGTATCGTGGGAGTAGTCCTTGCTGAGAATAGTGCGAATCAACGAGTTATGTAACAGAGACGTGTGATTGAGCAATTCTATGGGTATATCATCCAATGGAGAATCTACTAAACTGTTCGGTACAGTCCCGCTTGATACACTTTCCGATGCAACAGTTTTGGATTGTTTATTTTCGTGAGAGTTGGAATTATTGCGATTCAATAACAGTGTATCACTGGACATAACTAAGGAAACAGCGGGGCTACCATTTTTACTAGAGTAATTTGAATCTTCGGTTTGGGTTTCAGTGTTCTCAGAAGCTACATCTTGTAACGTTTCCATGTTATCAGAACTATTTTTGTTGGGGTTATCACAGTTACTTAATGTTCTTGATTCTACATCTATAGTCACAGATCTTAATCTGTCTTCAGCCATTGTATACCCCTGAGTAACAATCCCACTGGCCTCACTTCCTCCTACCTCACCCTTACGATCATTAATTCGCGTAGAATTAACTTCATGTTTCGGATCTTCGACCATATCCAACCTGTCAATATCGCACCTATGCTCACCGCACGTTACGTAACCCAGTCTGCCAGCCAATGAATTATCACTCTTAAGTTCGTGCGACCAGTCAGTATCTTTATGCCTGACTCTCTCTTCATCGGAAAATGTACGACGTAACGGCCTCCACATCATGTCTTCCATCGTTCTCAACCTCAAATCCGCCGATTCCTGAACGACTTCCTCATCCCGAGGCTGTACTGATTTCACGATGCTATCATTCATCAACCAGTTGGGTTTTCTTCTCGGTAACGTACCGAACGTCGAGAGTGTTGCATCGACCTCTGACAGACTATTCCTGTTTTTGCGACAGAGTCTCATTCCAGAAGAAGCAACGGACCCGACGTCAACATCACGAGTAATTTGGCTCGGTGATTCTTTCTTACCGATGTTGACCATGTCTGTATTCTCTTGACCACCCGCAGTCAATGTCTCTGAGTCCGTGCTGTGTTTGGTGGTCATCTCGGATTCCATGCTGTATGTCTTGTGTAGCACACGACTGAGTTTCAGTGGACGTCTCTTTCCATCCTACAACAATCATGTTGAATCTCAATGCTTTAGATCAGAATCAAACCTCTTTAACTATATCTTTATCTATAAAAATTTTTTATTTAGCCAGCACCAGATGTTACACCCTGTACAGTATAATTATCTGACCACAGTTAAAAGCACAGCTACTTGGCTAAGGTGATATGTTGATACAAAATAGAATTCCCTCCTCCCACATTATTCTGTGTCTGTCTCAGTCGCGGGATTGTAACCGCGTCAGTTCTTACAGGCCTGTTTTATAACAAGACATTTTTATGTTCAATTTCAAATCATTTTTTAGGAAATTTACAGTACACCATTTGTATGTGGTAATACCTAATGACAATACCATGACGATTGCAATAGAATAATGGCATTAGAATATCGGAAATCTTCAACCACCGTTAGCTCCATCCAAAAATCAAACAACACCAAGACACTAAACATAAAATCATACCTTTAGTCTCTAACTCGGTTGTACTAAATGGAAAATATCAAGACATATTATATTGCAGGTAAGAGGAAATTTCGAGCCGTTGCAGAAAATAACCAAAAATAGCTGCCAAAAAACAGCTATATCCTCACCAGATACACTGGGATAATTGCTAGGGTTTTAATTATGAATTGTTATAGGGTTATCATTCTGTGTGCCTGGGATACACCAGAAAATGACTGTCCATTTTTAATTGACTAGTCATCGCAGATCGAGTGTGAGCACGGTATGTCATTTAGGTGATAGCATTTATCACTGATTTCAGGCCAGATTTGCAAAGGGTTTTACGAGGTCAAGACCAACTTAAATAGATGCAGTAAATTCCGAGTTATTTTTTGATCCAATAACTTTCGGTCATCTATTCCATCTATTAGACCACAGGCCATGAGTAGTATCTCTGTTTCCTCTTACCTGTATTCTTTAAATAAAACTAGCATTGTCCAACACCGCAATATTTTGAAAAACTAAATCTTAATAATTTCAAGCAAATGGAGAATATACAGAAGTAGTAGTTTGTAACAATGCTGGAAAAGTAAAAACAGGCTGTTGAAATAACCGCATGCTGCCACCTAATTACAGTACATTGGGATGTGCTCACTGACTGACCAAGTCATAATGTTATCACCAGAGGGGAGCACTCAGCAGCGAGGGCTGAGCAAAATTAGGGGTTTCTGATTGTGAATAAAACTGAAATTCCATGGATTTTACGGTCTGCCATCTGTGTGGCCCATCTACCTTAGGTAATAAATACTGCTAATTTTTTGTATAAAACAACATTAAAATGATCAAAAGTAATTGTGTTTATTCACATAGAGTCTACGCTCTATGATTTGTGATGTACTCAACATTTTTTATTCACCGACCAGTTTGTGTAGATTAATATCATCATTCATATAAAAATAATAATCTAGTAAGAATAATAACATCATTTATGGTCCTTCAACATGCAATCAAATGCAATAAAAATGCCAAAATACCAAAAAGACTTGACAGAATAAAAAACCTGTCGTGATAAACCCCACAACCCAATTACCAAATCCAAAAGCGTAAAGCAATAAACGCAGTTTTAGAACTGTATCTAAAGAGACTTCTTTTCAGAGAGATCCTGTTAGCTGTAGGACAGAATGAGTGAAACATGCAGAATGTAACGGTAAAGGTTAGTAATAAGCTCTGTTAGAATTGATAACCGACACCTTCAACAGTTGGAGTTTAGTACTCATCAGTAGATAGCATTCATGGTTACCTCTAGAGGTGCTGATAGTTAGTGTCATTGAGATACATCTGAAAGGACACTTGTGCATTTATTCAATAAATCTAACAATTCGTTAGTCCAGTTAGTCGCTTGTTAACCGCGGTAGTCATAACTAACATCAAACATTTGTCTCATCCTCTAGAACGTTCTCATACTGAATACCGTGCCTTTAGTTTTGATTCAAATAAGATCTATAAACACCGTCATGTGAGCAAGTGACCTTATGGTTATGATGAATCCTTAACGAGCCACGCTATCATACTGCCTCGCATACTGCCTATCATACTGCCTCTCATACTGCCTCTCCTTAAGAATCATAAATTGCATTGGCCTGTGGGGATTTGGGTAGGCCATGCAGTGTTTCTATGTGGTTTAAGGGTTTGTATACTAACAGGACTGAAGGACGGACTATCGGACGAAGACGGTGCCGTTTCTCACGGCGATTTCTTCTCGTCTGACAACTCAGCTATCTCATCATCCCATCGTATATAATCCATAGATCAGTATGTTACCATTGAGCGAATGGAATTGCATGAATAGACAAACATCCACAATCTACTCTCCAACCAGACATGAAAAGGTAATAAGGTGATGTTTAATATTTATAGAATGCAACCATCAGTCAAGGCTTTCAGATGCAGTTTACAATGACAGTTTTTGGCAGCTATATTCAACGCATATACAATACCTTCAACAGCCAAAAATGTTAAATGTCTACCGATTTCAGAGACAAGTTTACTCCAGCAATTAGGGATATGTTTATGACCTGCTGAGGATCATCGCAGAAAAGTTGACTGTTGGGCAGGCAGTTTCGAACCCGTGATATTTGGGTTACGAGTCCACTGCTCCTACCACTCGACTAACTGCTTGCCTAAGCTTATCTCTATAATGGATAGATGTTTGATATTATTTCTGACGAGTGATATGTGTCAACTGTATTGTATCTGTGCCTGAATAGCTGCCATAAACATTGTAAACCACGTGCGAAAGAGCCATTAGTGATTATTTTTGTGGTCTATAAATGTTGTATGTCACTTTACCTTTATGTTTTTACCTCCATCGATAATTTGGTTAATCATAATCACTACATCAATAAAAGTTAATCAATAAATGTTAATTAATAACATCAATAAAAGTTAATCAATAAATGTTAATTAATAACATCAATAAAGGTTAATCGATTATTGTTAATTCATAACATCAATAAAGGTTAATCGATAATTGTTAATTCATAACATCGATGAATGTTAATCTATAAATATTAAACAATGACTGTTAATTAATATCAATAAATGTTAATCAACAAATGTTAATTAATAACATAAGTAAAAGTTAAACGATAAACTTTACTTAATAACATCAATTAAAGCTAATCAATGAATGTTAATATATAATATCAATAAATATTAATCAATAAATATTAATCAATAAATGTTAATCAATAAATGTTTATCAATAAATGTTTATCAATAAAATCAATGACAGCACTAATCTAGCATCGTGACGAATATTTAAAAATGGGTTTATCCTGATATTGTCAGATATCCCGACAAAATAGGGACGAACGTTAGGATACAATCTCATGATTATTGTAAATGAAATACAAAAATTACACTTACTTTCATACGACTCTATTCAAAAGCACGATAACTTAAATGCTGGATACAATACATGTAAAAAAATCAAAACATTGAGCAGACGCGAGGATTTTCTATCCCATAAAATAACAGGTCCGTTCACAAAGTACTTGTATACATAGAGTAATTGACAGTCATCAGAAAAGATTCAATTCAATGGTGCATTAAAGCAGTATCATCGAATGAATGTGGTTATGGATTTCGAACGGATACAGTTTTGTGGCTCGAGGGTGTATGTAAATGGTGGTGTGGGATAGTTAGTGAAGCGTGGAAGAGGTTAATCGGGTTATTTTATAAAACAGAGTTACGGAGTTATTCAGGTATGAGTATTAGTTAATCTAGTTGTGGAATCTGTTGTTTCATTGAGCTACCCCCGGGAGGGTGGGAGGGGAGCATTAAAATAGTGATTTTATTATTCATACTTCCCAAACTAAACTACATTATAATACAATACATTTCTCCTATTGTATTACCTTTTAAAAGAATAATTCTGGTGTAATAAACTTTGTAATTCAAATTTATCAAAGTTATGACTTTTCCAGAGTTTGCAGATTGCATTAATCTCATCAGTATTTGATAATTCATGGTTAACTCGGCTAGATAAATCTATAGATGCTGCTGTATTGTAGGACAGTGTTAGCCTAGCTGTCCTTGGCTTTCAATGGTGTTTGACCTCATTCGCAGAGTAAAATTAAGATACGAGTTTGTAAGCAGATGATGAAAATTATGCAGTTTGGAATATGCCGTGGTTTTGAAAAGATTACAAAACCCACCTGAACAATATTCATAAATGAATAATTTTGTGAATTATACCTATACAAACATATACGGATGAGTTATCTCACCTCTGGGATGCCCATTGCTGACACTGGTCTCATGGTCGTTTTGCTGTGGAAGCTGATAGGTAACGTACTGAACATTGGCTTCAGCGTACCGATCCGTTGAGAGAAGGTGCTCTGAACAATATCCGCTTTCTCTGGTACTTTTTCGACCAATGACGAAGTTGTTGATGAAATATGCGAGGTTTGAGAACTGGGAGATTCTTTATAAGTGTTCAACTCTGAGTCAGTGACTGTCGAAGAATCGTGGCATGAAGCTGAAGAAGATTGTGATTCGGAATCTTCATCGTGATCTTCCGCATCATCGCGCAACTGTCGAGAAGCTTCCCGTCTGCTGAGCAACATATCGCGGTATTCTTGTAGTTTGGTTTTCAGCGCAGCGAAGGTATCCGCTTTGTTGTTTGCATCAGGTATCAAGCCATCGGATATCTCAGAATTTTGGACTGTGTCTATGGATCTAGATTTCATCAGCTGTCGTAATACGAACGATTTACGTGGTTTCGGTTTTATACAATTTAGCGACTTCGCGACATTTTCACTTTCGATTCCGCACCTCTCTTCAACATTAACTTTCAGTTCAGACAACTGATTGGTTGTGGTGGTAGAACTTTTTTCGTAATTTAAGTTTGTATTTGATGATTGATCTTCATCCAATGAGTTACTGTGACTAAGTCGCAAGGATATCTGGTTACGTCGAACGCAGCGTTCTGATTTGGGACAACTGCGTGTTTCAGATATCGATGGGATAGAATGTAACAAATTACTCAACTGTTCAGAAACAAATAACGGCGAGGTGTTAACGTTTGATTGCCCCGAAACATTGTCACTTTCTGAGTGTGCTTTTGGCAAACAATTCCCCCGCTTTTGCTCCGACTGTTTCAAATGTAGAAAATCTTTCAAATTTACAGAAGACGAACTAAAAGTGAGATCATGAACGGGGGGAACGATAGATATTTCGTTGATAGCAGACGACGGTGGTGGGGGTGGTATAATTAACGCCGCCAACTCGTCATCACTTGAGATTGCCACGTTAGATTCAGACAAGTCTATAATCTCATCCTCCACAATAGTGTTCGTGATCCTCAGTGGATGCGTAGTTCTATGTTGATTAAGTAGATTTGTTGTGATAACATTAAACTGAGAGGAAGGTATATCGCTACTTTCGTTGTAATCTCGTACTCCGCTACTTCCATGCCCGGCGTATTCCTGAATGCTCGTTGCGATGTCGACATTCTCCGACGACACGGTTTCGTTCCCCGAGTCACTTTCGTCTCCTGCACCGGCCTTGATGTCTGTTTCCGCACCTGTTAATCGCGCAAAATATGAGAGTTACAATTTCAGGGCATCTGTACATGTATTATACAGTAAAAGATGGAGTTTACACGACTATTTACCACGTATTAGTGACCAGTATTAGATTTAGAAATGAGGAAACTCACATAGCTGAACATCTGGGAGGGTGACTCGATTAGAAGTACCATAGCTCAGGACAACCACTGAAAATTCTTTGACATTCAAGGTCATAAGACAAGGTCATGGCTCTTGCGAGTTACTTGGATGTCATCGCAATTTGTAAATAACCCATTCCAGTTTTCTGTTACAGATACAGTACCAATAAAACTCGCATATCACCCGCATAAGATCGTATTAAGTCTCTACCCATTTTAGAGATGAACGTACTCGCAACTTTTCGGTCATAAGTTTAGTGCTCCTACCACTCAACTATCTGCTGTCAAATCTGCTAGGTAAGATTACTTATTCTTGAGAAGTGGTAGGGTGGAGGTCGCAGAGGTGGGGTATCAAAGATGCTCTTAGGAAGCTGAATGCTTCAATTCCCGCTACTTGGGGGGGTTGGATTTATTTGACTATGGCATCTTCATGAGGATTTACGTGATTTTTTCTGGGTAAGTTGGGAATGACTCTATGTACTAATGATTATATTTATTATGCTAATATATGTTATATTTATGTTATCTGAATTCAGGAAATTTTATGAAACGAATAAACTGATTAATAAGGGTCATTTTCTGTATTCAGGAAATTTTATGAAACGATTGAACTGATTAATAAGGGTCATTTAAGCATCATTTGTGTTAGAAAACAAGAGACATGAAGAGTAAAACAGTACAGTACACAAGTACACATTTTGTGATGAGTCATAGTTTCTGTGGTAGTACATAACATGATTTCGAATGGCAGCCTTGCTGGTTGTCTATGTTTTCGAGTGCTAGATATATGAATGCATAAACATTAGGTATACCTAAATGGAGATTATCAAAAGTGTTTTTCGCATTCCGAGAAGCGTCTTCATCCGCAAATGCTGGTGGTGGACCCGCGTGGTCAGTGACTGCGCTGAAGTCCATCATGTGATCCTCATCGGGTGTCTTGGGTGGTGCGAGCAGAGTGAGATCTGAAGTTCATGGCCGATAAATACTTAAAGTACTTCTAATATCGGTGTAAAACAAACGGCTGATATCCTAATAAAAGATAAATACAAAATTAACAAGGTTGCAATGAGAAAATGGCACTAATGGGAGCAATTTTAATTGAGATACTGATAAATTGTGCAAAAATATGCACAATTTTAACTTAGATTCTCTCGGCCGTATATAGATCATTTTCGAGTGTTATCTTCTGTTATCTTTATAAATCTCTTTTGGTTGGTATAAAGATTATCTATCCAGTCAGATGTCAACAGTTCTGTGTTTGTAACTTCCACTCTCTAGTATTTAAACTAGTGTATAAAGGGAAATTTTTGATAATAAAAAGTGCGAAAACCACAAAATCAAACTCTAACTGAAAAAGTAATGTCGCGTGATAACAATTGTGATAGAAATACATTTTTATTCCAAGTTTCGCGAACTTTTTAATACGAACGGTTACTCAACCCGTAAATGTCTGCGAAGAAACCGAAAGTCAATTGAAAGTATTTGAGAAATCCTGACGCAAACTCTGCCACACTTCCTACCTGTTCCTCTGTTCATGAAGGGATATTTACTTCTTTCTAGGCCTTTTTTAAGCGATTTTAATCAAATGGGTTGACCAAGTATATACGACCGGGGTAGTACAATCCGCAGAATTAATGTCCATAAGCAATCGGGATATCAGTCGATAAGCAAAATGTTGCATCGCAAAAGTTTTTGTGGATGGCTTTTCAAACTAAACCATCGTGAAGCGTACTTCTGTTGTTTTAATCATGGGGAATGAGCATCTTACCATTTTGGGTGATTTCCTGTTGTGTCATTATTCATAAGCAATTGTAATAACGAGAAATTTAGTTCATTTTGGTATTATAATCGATTATGAGTTTACTTTCAGCATAAAACAAAAAACAAAAACATAATAATTTTTAGGTAAGGACCATGTTGGATAATTTGAATTAATCTAATAACGGGATGCACCTGTAAAGAAACTCTTTCTCTATGCCGGTGTTGAATAAATATAAAATATGTATATAAAATAGTTTTACCGCCTTAAAATATTTAGTGATTACATTACTTGCAAACTTTAATTAGCATTAGACGAGAGAATCGATGTTAGACATGCTGAGGTGCAACTGCGTAATACGAATAATAGATCAAAGAGAATATGTCAAAATTCTGAAGATTAGAAGAGATGCACAAAAGACACGCGTGACCAAACAGGCACACTGAATCGGCAAAATACAGTCGAGTCTCGTACATGCTGTCTAGAAGAGAATCACATAAACCACAATAATACAAGCTTAACTGGTGATTTCTACTAGAATAGAAGAGTTAGGAAAGAGTAATGGAAAAATGCTAGTTTCAGTTAAACGAGAGTGACTCGAACCGTCACCGCGCTGTGGCTTTTATGTTTAGAGACGATAAAACAGGGACGAGCTATGGAGGAGAGACAAGTCACACGTATAATTGCTGTCAGAGAAATACAATCATCCGAATGGCACGAGGCAATCGATGAACTCGAGTGGAACAACGCGGTTAGAAATTAGAAAAGTAAACGAGCAAGATGCTACTGTTAGAACACCAACACCACCACCACCAACCGCCACCAACCACCACCCTCGCCAGGTGAGGCAATCAGCCAGCCTTACCACGATCAACTGTGGCACACTGGCGAACCCATTTCTGCAGAGCGTACATGAAGAGGAACCATTCCGGGGGTAGCTGTCCGCACGAGCTCGCTGCAACGCTGTCCAGTTGTTGAATGGCTGACTCGACTGCCTGCTTTTTCTCGGCTACACAACCATCGCGGTGACGACGTTTAGATACTATCTCCCATTACCAAGATAATATCCCTGATATTCATTGATTAATGGTTTCTGTCTAAAGAGGAGCCGTGGAAATGTACAAAAATTCGGAATCTGTGGATCGGACTCGTACATAAAATGTTTACGCCACATCCAATATTTCGTGAACTATAGGTCTATATATACACAATGAAATAACAAGAGGACTGCAACAGATCGTACATGATACACGTCAGTGAATATAATTAAAATATATCAAAATATATTGATTAAAAGTGCACTTTACATCAATGAAGATACACCATTTGAAAACACACATGTGGTGTACGCCAAGGTCAGAAAATAACACACATGTATAAATTAACACTAAAAACAGTAATGAGCACTGTATACACTGTTTATACAGTACAATACAAATAAATTTCGGTACAATACATACAGTAAAAATATTAAATTACGTAAATAAATTATGTCAAGCAATTTTATGCAATAAAGTAATAAAGAAATCAACAATCATGACTCAATAATTATAGGTTTAATAAAAAATGTTGAGACAAAACCGAGCACTGTTGACATTTATCAGCTCTGAACTTTAAGCCAGGCTTCAAGAAAAGACCTGTTGCACCAAAGAAAAAAATGGAAAAGACTTCATCATTCATAAAGGACTGACATATACGTGTGTATACACCACAACCCTGTCTGCTAACTGAAGCGAATGAATAGACGGCTTTATGCGATTTATGGCACGAAGAGAGATGGATAATGAGGGTTCAAGTTGATTTGAAGATGAACAAA
>WURV02147046.1:0-18179 GCA_011762755.2 Epimenia babai | reverse complement strand
CAGAAAATTGTGCAATTAGAACAGAAAATACAGAAAATTGTGCAATTTGAACAGAAAATACAGAAAATTGTGCAATTAGAACAGAAAATACAGAAAATTGTGCAATTTGAACAGAAAATACAGAAAATTGTGCAATTAGAACAGAAAATACAGAAAATTGTGCAATTTGAACAGAAAATACAGAAAATTGTGCAATTTGAACTGAAAATACACTAAATTGTGTAATTTATATCAACAGACAATAGAGAAAATTGTGTAATTTCAACAGAAAATACAGAAATTCTACAATTTCAACAGAAAATACAGAAAATTTGAATAGAAAAGACAGCAAAATGTGCAATTTCAATAGAAAATATAGCAAATTGTGCAATTTCAATAGAAAATACAGCAAATGGGTGATTAACCAACATTGAATGTCTAAATAAACGACAATGTATGCTATATTTGATTTTCTTTGTTCCCTAATATCAGTTAAATTGTAATTGTTAGTACATTTCTGTGTTTTTATCGCGAAAAATTAGATCACCATTTGTTTTTGACATTACATTTGGGTGCATCGCAGAAAACGAAATAGAATTACATCTCGAGCCGCACATACCCACTGAGTGTCGACCTGGTTGGTACCATCTCCATCGTCGATGATTTCGTCCGTACCATTTTCATGCTCCTTACCAACATACTTCCACGGTTCGTAAATGGATGGCTGAATCAAATAGAAAATGAAATGAACAAACTTTACAGTAGGAACGGTATTATTTTGCAAAATAAAAATTCTTCAATTCTTATGCCATTGTCACATGCTTCTCGTGCGGTCTTTTTTCACAATAGTTTGGTGCATTTGGCATCACTTGGTTGAATCTACATTCCGTCACTTGACATGTGCTGACCGATAATAATAAATGTTTTTTCGGTTGGATTTTTAAGCAGATCGTTGATAATTTATTAATTTGAGAGTGAGGCTCGGTGAAATTAAAGGGGGTAGTCCCCATTTTGATGATAGGGCTGCCGTAACTGCAGTTACTGAGTTACTGAGCATGTGAAACAACTTGAAAATTAACAATTTTTAAAACAACAAACCAATTTTCATGATTCTCTTCAGTGGAACACACAAAACTAAATATATTCTTTAGTATAGAGTGTGTGTATACTTAAATATCTAATTGTAATACAAAATACACCACTTAAGTACCAAAACAATATCACATATATTGTTGTACCTCCCCTAAAATGACGGTATTAAGTGAGTTATCTGCCTGATCGAAACGAAGATTTTTCCCGATGGAGTGGGTCTTGTTAAATCATTTATTGTTACTATATTACAAAGTCTTCGAAAAAAATTCACATACTGATCGGGCTTTATTATATACAAAACTAGGCCGATTTAGTGTAAATTAGTTATAATCAAGTACATTCGTCGTAAGTGGGCCAATCTCTGCCGTTCCATGAATGACGGACAATTACCGTAACCGCGGTAAATGTCAACGGGTGAATCAGTTAGTATTTTTGGAAACCATGACAAGCCTAGTGTCACATAAAAACAGAGACTTACGCACTGTTGTCAGACATTAAAAATCAGCGAATAACAGCTGTTATGTGATAAAAATTAAAGTTAGTTCATATTTACTAACCATGACACGATGTCAAGTGTGACATATATATACATTGCAATTTAAAGCCACTTGTGAGGTTTGCCAAATGACGGTTATGGGAAAAGTCATTTTGGGAGGGGCAGCTCTCTATAAGGTGCCAACAAGCCCCTCACAAATTAAAAAAAATCACGAACATCTTTTATACACATAACCTAGTGATCAATAACACTAATTACTCTATATAAAAGATGCTGCCCTTAATCTTTTAAGGTACTATAAATCACACTAACAGAGCCACACACCTTCGTACTGACTATAAATAATAAAATCTAATGAAAAATAACTGAAATTTCTGGAGACATAAATTACATTGAAGGTGCATGCCTGACAATTTTTTGTAAATTTTTCCACATCTCACGGGGCTCGACGAATTTCCCAGTTCCTGCTCTACTCTGTACAGTGAATAACTTTTACAAAATATCACGATACAAAACCATTCCTACTAAGCAATTATATTGCTATCATAACAACGCGAGTATACCAGTTTTTATCCTGAAGCCAATGAAATAAATGAGAAGCCAGTGAATTATTACTAGCAGGGATGAGAGTGTATGCTAATTCCCGATTGACAATGAAAATTTTTTTATAATGTAATTTTACATCAGTGTCAGTTCTTGTCATTTTTATCCTTTCGTGAGAAACAACATAGTGCATTTCCAAATGACTCTTCATCGACTTAATCTGTTAAAATACGATATAAATTTATACATTCTTGGATGTCCTTATTAAGTTGTAAATTGTATATCTCCAGACTATCTCACCACAAGAGGAAAATGCACTAAACCTTGCTGCCTCCGATGGGGGCTCGAATCCACGACCTTTAGATAACTGGTCCGGTGCTCTACCAACTTACCAACCAAAAGTTATTTCTCTCCTGTTATTTGTGAACCACTCTAGCTCGCCCTCATTAACATATCTCACCACGGTCTCGGTGGTTCCATTCACGATTCGCATGCGCCCAAGTTCCCATTCGGTCGCTCTGTCGACTTTCTGAAATGATATATATATTTGTACATATCAATAGTCTCTGATTAACCCATTGTGTCGGGCTTTACCGACACTGATTAACCCATTGTGTCGGGCTTCACCGACACTGATTAACCCATTGTGTAGGGCGTAGTTGACTCAAATTAATCTATTGTGTTGGGCTCATTGACTCTGATTAACCTATTGTGTAGAGCTTCGCTGACTTCGATTAAACAATTGTGTCGTGCTTCATTGACTCAGATAAAACCATTGTGTAGGTCTTCGCCACACAGAGACGGTGCAACAGCCATATCCAAAAGAGCCCCTATAAAACAATTATGCAAGGCCTACCCAAAGCCAGATGGTCTAATGGAAGTCGAAGCTTTATTCTCAGAAATTGGTAGTGGGTGCAAAGGATACCTGCATCAAAATCATCCATCCTTCCTACACCCGAACAAATATCTAACACCCTAACAAGTATGCGTTGCATCAAAATAACATATTTAGAATAAACCATGTAGAAAACCAATTACATTACAGGCAATTTTATACTTCTCACATAATTAAAACTTAAAATACAAACCACATATCCTGAATGACTCTTCGATTTCAAGATAGCCTCATTCAGCTTGGCTATCAGACCTCTATGAATGTGATGTTTAAAACTCTGTAGAATGGGAGCATAAATGTTAATGATATATGGGAGAAACAGACAGTCAAGTGGTGAACAAACACACAAGTAGTGGAAGCACTGAACTCGTAACTGAGAGGTCATGGGTTCGAAACTGCTTATTGTTCTGTTTTCTTGTGATGATCCACAGCGAGTGATTTATCCCTTCATGCCAGAGATGGGTAGATACTTGATATCTTTTTGGAGTGATATGCGATTGCAAGTGTCGAAGGTATTGTATATGCACTGAATAGTTGCTATAAACATTCCTTCTAAATCATATCTTACAACATTTATAGACTGATACTTGCAGTATACAAATGTATCTTTGGCCAATCTATTTATCTATCATGCATTTATCTTGACCTATGCGCCCATATATAAATTACCTATGTGATGATTGAAAAAATAAAAACAAATCACTGCTGTAAACATATCATGTATATCTGTGCAATGTAACATTTTTCGTTAGATTTTATTATTAATGGTAAGTATTAATACCGGACTCTAAGGTATCGCGAGAAACTCGTTTCAATTTCTAACAATATGAAATTGAAAGTGAAAGTAGTTTTCAATGCGTAAACTGCTGGTGTGGAGAGTGAGTGGTTGCAAACACGTGATGCTCGAATTTCGTTACAAACTTTTGAAACAAATGTTTATGTACTGGCACAGATTTACCCTATCGCAAAAAAGTCAATTACAGAAACAGATATAGAAATGTAAAAGAAATGTTTGTAGGCTATCTAAAGGTAAAGGCTAGGGTACAACATTTATAGACCGCAAGACTCGACCGGCAAGGCCCTGAGATGAGCTTTACAGCGAATACTTACGGTAGCGAAATTCAACGCAGATACACTAGCTTCTACACTCGCATAACACCAGTCAAAGATGATATCAAGGGTCTACCAATTTTAGAGACCGGTTTACTTAAGCATTAGGGGATAAATGACTTGTTGACGATCATCACAGAAAAGTCGATCGGTGAGCGGGTTCGAACCCTCGGCTTTTCGGTTACGAGTGCAGTGCTTCCCACCAATCGACTATATTAGCAATAAGGTAGATGTATTGTTGAAATGTACTAACAAGGCTAGAATATCCCAAATACGTTATAAAAGAGGTTATTAAATGAAAATGCAAGCTGCTTTTGTGATTGTTTTAAATAGCCAATTTAGTTATAGTGTAGTTTATGTGATCAAATGTTGCATATAATAAATGACTGTTAATATTGCTATTTCTCTCCATTTATTAACCTAACTAATGGGCAGTAACGCTCTACAAATCCTACTTCGGTTACTCTCCCTTTTTCTGTGTGATTTTATTTAAAATTAAAGGCCCTACCGACGACTATTTTTTCTATGTAGGCCTACTCCTCTTCACCTGTGCACCAGAGTAATTTAACCTGATCGTAATTACAAATATATCACCCTTCTATATTTTAAAATAAGGCTCAAATAGCAGACACCTATACATTTATAACTAAGTATAATATAGACGTCAAGATATATTACCTGTTCACCAGCGCAGCAAAATACAACAAACGCTAAGAGACCCATGAACAGCAGACGACATTTCAGTAACATCATTCTTTCTCCGTATGCTAAATCTTATATTAGACTTACTTATTAAAATAGAGGTGAGAAATTATATGGACAAGGCAGCGTACAGTTAAGTTTTACGTATGTTTCCGATAACGTCACGTGTGATAGGCCTAATGTGTTGATTCGATCGCAAGCGAACGTCCGATATGGACGAACTAATTCGATGAGTTCGTCGCCGGTCTTTTATATCATCCCTTCTCAGAAGACAAGCCCCAGTCTGAACACGTTTGCCCGACAAGAGGGCCTGCTGCTCCACAATAAAACATTAATTTCCCCCGTATCTTTGCCATAACTAGCTTAGCGGTAATAGGCATGTTGTCGTCAAGCCAACGTCTTAGTCGCCTAACAATAGTTAACAATAATTTTTTTAGGGGATAATACCATGGTAATGCAATTAATTTAAAACCTACCAACTTTGTAAAAACCTATCACTTTCAAAACTATTGTTTCAGGAGAGGGCCTCACGTTGCGTGCTTCCCTGTTTGGCAGCGTTGGCCTAATTAGTTAATGATTTGAAGAACTAATCCACACTAATCCAGCAGACTTCCCCCCTGTGCAGTGAAAAAAATTTACACCTTAAGACCACGCTGAGATTGAGAGACTTATTTATATCAGTGTTTTAACGTTAATGGGAGGTTCCCATAGTGTTTTGCGAAAAATTATTGCCTCCGACAAAACGGTTTGAATGTCGAACACAAATAACCTATCAGGTGTACTACCACAAGAGTTTCGTGGGAAAGTTTATCTTTTGTATTTTCATGAAATCGGCCTATGCGTACACAAGTCCAGTTATAACGACAGAAACCACTGTTGTGCTAGATTGTTTTGTTGACGTGTATATTTAGTAAGAAAATTTCCAGCTTCGGGGTGGGAGACAATGGTTGAAGTAAAACGCAGACGTTACCTCACTAGTGCTACAGTGCTGGTATATCGTTTCACACCAGACATTACAATCTATCGATCAGTTTATTTTCATAGAAACGATTTACACAATGTCTTAATGTTGATAAATTCGCCATTATCAACCTCTATAGAATGCGTTGGATAGTTATGAATATGTAATATGTAAAATGTCATGTTGAAATTAATTGGCAGGCCAATAAATCATGATATCTAAAATTGCTGCAAGTGATAGCATAACCAAACTATACGAATGCATAACCGAGGATAAGTTGCAGTTGTTTACTCCAATTCAAAAATAAAAAATCCCATAGCCTATATTTAGTACTTTGCATAATCAACAAGGAATGGTTCCGACCGAGTGGTGTGTACCAATATTGTACATTTTCCTCTATGCTACACATAAACATGTTGAGTAAACCGAGAGCGATTATAATATCGTTCAAAGTTACGCGCCATATCATCACGTGACTGCCAATCGTAAACACCTGGACAAATCAACCTTGAACAAGGAGACAAAAAACCTACCGGACACACCGACTAACGCATCAAGAAGCTTATTTTTCCCGCGCATAAATGTGTACATTTCACTGACGTTCATTTCAACTAGTAGTATGGAATAAATTTATGGTATTGATTGCATATTATTCAGTTTAACACCTTCCTATAGGAAGCTCTATCATGGATTCTCTCGCGCCGGTACATTTCGCCGACCGATGACGCCATATTGAAACTCGCGTTGTTTGATCACTGTCGGACGTTTGTGAATTTTACCGTATCCACGTCGTTCCTTTCATCGAGGAAATAGACAACAGGAAGTCAACTAGCATCTCACAAACTACATACAAGGTGAGTTGTCCGTTTTACTCATCGTCTAGAGGAAATAGCTGCGTATTTCATTATTGCCGCTAGGTGGCATGTTGTTGAACACAGGTGTTTTGATGTGCCACCAAAATTGGATAAGAGCAATCGATGCGGCAAGCACCCGGTGAGGTCGGCCTCCTTACTGGAGATATGTGTGATTGATTATACGAGATGTCACAGCACAATTTTAAGGGCATATGCAAATTTTCTATACGAGAAGCCACAAGGTTTTTCACGTGACGTCTCGGTTTTGCTTCATGAGAACAGTCGTCGGGTGACGCGCTAGGCGCTGTCCAACTATTTAAAGTTCCGCGAAACTTCAGACAGGTGCGGTGATCGAAGTGCGGACGATCTACTGTCCGGAATGGAGTTTCCAGACAACGCCAGCGGCACCGACCAATCTACCGCGGCGACCATGGATAGGCCTATTTAAGAGTTTAAATGTCGCATGCTTGATGGACAGAAAGAACTTCTCTTTTATCACGTACCGTGAGAATGTCTATTTTTTCTTAAATTGGACTCACACAGTTGCGAGAAATAACAAATGTTAGACGAAAAAAGTAAAATTGTAGTATTGTCTCATCACTAACTATCGTGGTCAACTTTATAGGCTATGTGTGTTCGCCATAGAAGCTCCCGAATAATTATAAAAAATACACGGAGAAAATGAAATAAATAAGCCTCATGGAATGAAGTTAATATGAAGCATTTGAGAAACGGGTATACGAAAACTGGTTCAAACGACGCAATAAATGAGAGCAGATGGGCTTTAAAACTCTCACCGACACCCGGATATTAAAAGCCAACAGGTTCGTGAAGAAAATTTGTGGGAAAAAAATTAAACCGTTAAAAATGCGAATCACCAACCCAGTAAAAATGCAATTGCGACAAACTATTTGGAAATTCTTAAGCAAATATTTAAACATAGACAAAAATTACCTCCCTTTGCTCAGGTTGCGATAAATCCCGAAAAAATCTGAAGGGGCCAACCCGGGGCCTACCGCTAAGTTCCGCAGGGAGTGGCTTTGAAGCTCCCACCCAATGCTCTGAACGATATCCTTAACAATCATAAAATAAATTGAACACACTGGTCGCTGTTCAACACCCTAAAACATTAGGCGATTTCATGTAAAGTCGTCCGTGGGCTACCAAACCAGTTACGAAAGCGCACTTGTAGGTTTAGTGTGCCTTCACAGCTCAGTAGTGTGCCACGATGGTCATTTTAAGTCGTGCCATCGTGAGTATATATACCAAAGGGCGCCAATAATGTTTGGTGCTTTTCTGTAGTACGATCGTCGCTGTTGAATGACATTAAGATCGTTTTTGTACGAGCCTCTACTGCGAATGTGAAAAGATACGATATTTCACGATGTATCACGGGCTAACGAATGCGTCAATGGATACACTGCATTCAATTAATTTTAGATTAGAATTATGTAATTATCGTGACTGTTACAGCAAATCCACTTCATTTTACCAACAGCGCGTATTTCGTTTATTTGCTAAAAAACGCTCCCAAATAGGCACTACCAAGACCGATGGTTGGGCCGTCATGAAACGTTAAAACGTCACTAAGTATGGTGTACTCGATCAACCGTCGACACACTCTATATGTGAGTAGTGTGTTCACGAAAATCTGCTGTCAATATTTCAGAATTGTGTAAGTATTCTCTTCTATATACAGAATTTTCACTGACGACCGACAACAAAAGAAATATCTTTACCAACAGAGAATACACACGAAAATATCCGTGGTTTTTCGCCAGTATCCACTCACCAGATTTGACTAGTATTTATGGTATGCATGCTGCTAAAATATCGTGATATGGATGCGTGCTGTACTATCGATATTCTCCTGCAATCATGTCTTCCAACTAATATATCCAGTGGCCGTGACTTAAAAAGAGAGTAAGCGTAAACACGAAAATACAAATGCAACTGTTTTAAACAAAATGAAGAAATGACTGAATTTTTGCAGTCGTCTTATAATCGCCGTTCGCATCCAACAATTCTTTTAATGACTACACACGGCACTGAGCAGCCTTAGTCTGCTTTGCTGTGTTTACACTAGATAGATAATGCGATAACAACCAACGATCATAAAAATTATAGCTCAAGAATGTTTTTATCACATGGATGCGAACACAGCGTTTATATATTACGCTACATTCTACACATAGAGGTCCCATAACTATGAGACACTGGAAACACCGTATTCGTAAGCCTGTCCAAACATAAACCGGGTACAGCGACGCATGTGACTCAATGGGAACACCTTTTATAAAGTCATGTGAAAAAAAACCCGGAAAGAATCGAATCTATATGCAATAATGAACGAGACCCAAAACAATACTTTCTAACGAATACAATTATGAGGACGATTTCTGAAAAAGTGATTTGTGATATTGTCATTTTCAAGCCCTTTAGGATACATAAAAGTTCAACAATTTCAAAGAGAATCTGCCGTCTTCAGCATTGTGATGAACACCTTTTTATAATGAATAAATATTTATATATATATACATATATATACACTTGGCATAAATTTTAAAATCCATGCGGAATATTCTCCCTGCAGTGCTGATCTGTATCAGCACCACTCTGCCACATACTGCGAGAGTCCTTTGATCCAATTCTAGCGCAGCGAGCGACGTGCCTGTCTACATCAGCGGCTACTGGTCGCTACTTGCGCGAGTCTCTCAGCAAAGGGATGAGACGACACGGCTGAGTGGGCACAGTGGCCGGCTCTCTACGAATGGGTGCCCATTCGTGTACTAAGCGAGCGCGACGACGGTTAACCACGCTACCAATGTTACCGCGGTAACGACGACGACGAGCATCCCCGCTGTAGAAGACGCTTAATTAACGCACGTTAGGCGCTAAAAACGAAAAAGATGCGGTTATGTGCAAGTATTGAGAGATTTATTATCTTTATGGATGACAAGATGAATGAAATCATGAACAATATTCCTATAGGTAGCTCTTGTCTGAACAACTGCGAACTATTTGCGGCACTTTATCGGAATGAATAAAATACGGATTATGGTCATTACAATTAAGTTCAATATGTGAATATGCGAGTAAAAATCCTAGTTAATCAAAGATTAGTAATTTATATAACATATTACGTGAATTTATGGAATCTAAATAAGCCTCGATCGGAGTGAGTTTCAAAATAATAATCGACCGAATCGCGATGGTGATAACTCGAGGTGCGGTAACTTTAGAGAATATATGCGATCGCGCATGACAAGAGACAATCAACAGAGATGGTATAATTTTGTAATTTAGGCAATGGATGGCTATTTAACAGATGGATATTTAACGGATGGTTGTTTAACCGATGGTTATTTCCCGAAGCGCTGTTGTATGGAGCCGTAGTTGTGGAGGACATGGAGAAAGTCGCGGTGTCGTAACCTGTGGTGGGACGGCACCGATCTGTGGAAGACACGCACACGCGCGATTACTGCTTTAATACAGGTCGTTACGAACGAAACGGAACCGGCGACGCGCATTGGGTAAATTACCCGACCGTGACAAGAAATAATGCGCGATTTACGCGCCGTGAACCATACTCGTGGGTCGCTTGCCGACGCTCTACGTGGGTAGATTTCGAATTTGGTAGATAAATTTAGACGTCCTCGCTCAATTTACCATGAGGATTTTGTTGCAGGAACGACGAAATTCTCGGCGATATGCTAAATACGAAAGTAGCAGATCGAAAAACTACTGGTACTGTTGTTACGTACCGATAAATTTCCACATTATAAATTGAAAAAGTCATAAAAAAGAGGTAATAAAGTAAATAAAAGTAAATTAGGCATTTATATCCCGCACTTAAAGGGCGCTTGCGCAGCTTGGTAAATCGCAGAATGCGAGAGCTCACAAGGGGTGGCAGCTGTATGACAGGTGCTTGCATCTTGCTACCCGCTTCAACGAAGTAAGCAAAATCAATGCTAAACGTTACTGTGCACTGCAAAGCGAACTATAAATTACTGTGCACTGTAAAGCGAGCTATACTTTACTATGCACTGTAAAGCGAGCTATACTTTACTGTGCACTCTAAAGTGAGCTATACTTTACTGTGCAGTGTAAAGCGAGCTATACTTTACTATGCACTGTAAAGTGAGCTATACATTACTGTGCAGTGTAAAGCGAGCTATACTTTACTATGCATTGTAAAGTGAGCTATACATTACTGTGCACTCTAAAGCGAGCTATACTTTACTATGCATTGTAAAGTGAGCTATACTTTACTGTGCACTGTAAAGCGAGTTATACTTTACTATGCATTGTAAAGTGAGCTATACTTTACTATGCATTGTAAAGTGAACTATACTTTACGATGCACTGTAAAGCGACCTAGCCCGAAATCGACTGCATGATGACTAAGTGGTTATTTCGTGAAAAAAGTGTCAAAGTTCGCAGTTTCGCAAATTAAACCCACGACCCATCGGCACAGAAGGTGCACGCTACAACTCGAGAGTCGTGCGGGCCACTGGTCGCACAGTCGTACTCACATTATTTCTGATAGTCGAATCTGCCAGGGAAGATAACCAAGTAACGACGCCACGCGGCCAAATTTGATAACTAAGTCTGGATCCGGGAAACCGTTGCGCTCTGAAAACGAAAGAATTATCGGGCGATGTATCACGTGGTTCAACCGATAGGAAAATAAATACATTTATCACAGCGTTGTATGAATCAATGGGCAAGATCTCCGCCCGTCCGTTAGGCGTCCCGCAGGTAGCGTTGTACGAGCGCATGTTGGTGAAATTGATCAAGTTGTTCCGAGCTCAGGCGATGCCACCTCAATTTTTATTCACGTGCGTGATTGGTGAGAGTCGACGTGTTACATGTTGAAATATCTCCAGTAAAGTGGATTCATGCGAAAAGGTAAAATTTGTACCGGGCCATGTATGAACCACCGGGCGGTGTTCATCCCCGTTTCTGTAGGCCGCAGCGAGAAACTACGAGACTTTGCATACGATGCAGATGCATGGCGACGACACTCCCAGAATGCGCCGGTTTTCGATTTGCCCACCAACGGAGAGCTGATTAGGCCCAGGCGGCCATAATCTTACCATAATGGTGGTCTAGAAATGGCGTAGTTGTAATACTCCTAACAATGTGAGCGCATTAACAACGAAACCGAGCCAGATAATGTACTTGGCGTGATTTTAGTGGAGATTGAGACAGTGTTGGTTAAACATTATCTAATGACGAGGGAGACAGTTAGTCGAGCGGTAGGAGAACTGGACTCGCATCTGAACGGTCACCGGTGCAAACCGCCCACTGCTCGACGTTTCTGCAATGTCATTTATCCCCGATTGCTTGAGTAGACGTTTCTCTAAAATTGGTAGAGGTTTGATACCATCTTGGTAGGTTCATGAACGATGCTTGTATAACTACGCGTTAACATTTTTAACAAAAATTAGTAAATATCAAAGATATATATATAAAAAAGTGGTCGTTGCAATACCAGTGACAGTGGTTGGTGGACTAGGCAGATGACTGGGCGAGCGGAGCAAAGGCGCTTGCACGGCTTTCCAAGTGACGGCTTACAAGAAGAAAGTTTTTATCCAAAAACGAGGGGCATAGACTTCTGCATAGTACATTAGTTTTCCTTAGTTCACATTGTGTTACATATTTACATTTAATTCTTCATAATTCAAAGTAGTCATCACCCTAAGTATGTGTATATTTTACAAGTTTATACTAGTGTAAAAGCACCAGTAGGCATTGCAGTACTCCCTAAATTGCGCATAACTTCATTGGTTTAGGTTTTTGAGCTAGTAAAATTTTAAGGTGTCGTCGACATCATCTTGTCATTATTAACCGAGGGATGATGCGGCAGCGGCACTCTAAATAAAGCTTTATTATTATTATTATTATCATTATTATATACAATTGGTTCAACTAGACCTCGACAGTGGACACGCATCTGTGAGAAGACAAAAAATAAATACATAAATACTGTAGATCGATCGATACAGTGAAAAGCGAACCTTGTAAAACGGCATCGACGTATAAGGGCGTGATGTCATCGATGCGCTGGGTATTTCGCGACACTGACTGACACAGGACCTGCGTGGTGTCAACGAGCTGCCCGAGCCCGTCATCGTCGCACAACACGACGATATCCACGCGCCGGCCCGATCGCGCTGTCAACAGCGATGACAGATACATATGTCAACGATAAATATGAGCAGTCGCGTTTGATATAGTTATCTTTGGTCAGTCGACCTGCTATTCAGTCAAACTAAATGATGGCAGATATTGAGCGAAAAAAAATGGTAGTGCTATTTCTAGTTGAGTATGTGTCTATATAGTCTATAAGTAAAATAACGTAAGTAGGGCCATTTTGGAATAAAATGGTATGCTATAGCTATCATGAATCTATAATTACAACTGTGTGCATCAGTAACTTAGAAAGTTATACATAGTAACAGTAACCGAGTATAGAGAGGTGCATTCATCATGTGTGATGATTTTAATAGCCCCACAGGCATAAAGTAGGCAGGGCTAAAATAACAGTATATTTAACTGGTAATATGGTGATGTAAAAAAAGAGAACAGAAATAAAATTTCTCACAATCCATAGTTAGTCCAATAATTTCATAACTAGAGACTTACAAGGTTGAATGTTTACGTGCATGATAATAATTATGATAAATTAAGTTACATGCACAATTGCACAAAAAATGTCTTACATTGTTAACATACAAAAATCAGTTCCAATTCCAAAAATTATGTAGAATCATGAATAAAAAAGAAAATAACAAATGTAGATACTTACACGGTTCTACGTGCAATGATCTGTCAATGCAGCTTTTGTGAACTTGTACATCGCATACAATTTTTTTGTTAATTTCATTATTCCTCTCTTGTATAACATCTTCCAGCAATTTGCACTGCCTTTTTATTTCACCTTAGATGCACAAATGTTAGAAATGTTAATGTAAATTTAAATTTTACCACTACATTATTGAGGATTAGAATTGTTATATTGAGTGATAAGCTTTAATTTTTCTATGTTCTGTAACTGTTAGTCATGCCGAGTTGTTATATTTAGTGATAAGCTTGGGTTTTTCTATGTCATCGATAAGTACTGTTATGCTTTACTGTATTTCAAGATGAAATCTATTTTAATAAATATTTCTGCAATATTAATAATTGCTGTTGAGTATATACCAGTATATATGTATAGAGACTATGGCTCTACGTAATGAGTGTGGTAAGTAATGACAAGCCTAATGTATTAAATTTTAACGACAACACAAGTTACTAACCGTTCGGGTCGAAAACTGTAATGTAAGAAATACCAATGGCTATGCACCATATTACTATGTTCGCCACGTCTGTGTAGGAAATATCCTCCACAAATATTAGGCCTACATGCACCGGCAGTCGCTTTACTCCACCGAAGAACGTATCGTTTAGATTGGATTTCGGACTAATACCAGTAAATATATCGCATTTTGTGAATTTTCTCAATGATGCAAAGAAAAATGAAGTTAAGGAAATCAATCCGTGAAGTAATTGCAGTAGAAATCGCTTGATATCCATTGTCTTATACATTTATTTCGTTATTGAAATACGCCGCTGATGCAACTTAATCGACCAATAACTTCGTTACGCGAGGACAAGAAGGAAGCCATGACAGCGTGTGCGATAATCTGTATGGAACTTCCATATTCTGTATGATATTGCAAGAGAGAGAAAAAACGAGAAAATGTTGGTTTTAGAGGATGAGAACGAATAAAAGCTGAATATACATAAAGAAAATTAAAATAATTCGATTTCAGATGCATCTTTCTTCTTTCTTCACAATTGCTCTTATTGCTGTTTCCTACATTGTTTGGTATGATAATTTTTGGCAGTGACAAATGAAATCTTGAGTCTTTAGTAATTTTAAAACGTTTTATCTAACCTATAGGAGCATCTCACACCTTAGGCCACAATATGGGCATCACCTGTCTTTCATAACTTTAATTTGCTACCTCTACTTTTGTGAAATTATACGATACGCTGTCGCTATACATCAGTATATCTAGACATCTGTTGTATTCCCACGTGTACTGTTTTCAAAAAAGGAAAAGTTATATTAAGCCTAAAATAAAAGAATACAAAAATGTAAATATTTGTATCCCTATAGGCCTATCTCTATCAACAGTAACACTCGCGACACCAACAAAGTGGCATTAGATTTTGAAACATCGTGGTAGCCGTGTAAATCTTTAAAATTTAAACACATGGCATACCTTTATGGCTCACTATGAGAAAATACCAAACTTTCGAGAGAGCAGTCATAATCGAATAAAAACGAATATATCATCGTAAATATCAACCTTACTTAACAATAATAAAGAATTTAATTTACCGTCTACATTAACCAAATAAATTTCATTTCATGTTTACGAAGCATTTAAAAAAGCCTGCTTATATTGTTCGAGTTTGAAAATGGAAATTTATTTTTTATCCTGTCGAATGGGGTATTTCTCGTGAAAAGGCTAATTTTTTCGGGGTTAACTTGAGCTATACTCTGGGAATCCTTTGAGGAGATGGGGTAGCAATACCTTTAGAGACTAACTTTAAATTTATTGCACAAGCTTTCGATTATAAATAATCATTGTCAAGTGATAAAGAGATTACACAAACGCGGAATATATATTGTTACTAATAATCACTTTACTCTATGCCATATATATATATTCCGCGTTTTTTGTAATCTCTTTACCACTTGGCAAAGATTATTTATAATAGAAAGCCAGTGCAATAAATTTAAAGTTTGTCTCTAAAGCCGTTGCTGCCTTATTTCTCCATATGCTCTACGACTAACGCGGCGACCCCAGTATTCTGGGAATCCTATCGCTGCACATCAAGGGGGATAAATTCATATGATAAAATTAGGTACGCATCCATTGTGCCCCTTGTCACAAAATATTACTTTGACCACATTATCGATACTTGGATAAAGTTTATCTCAGCGAGCCAGGCATTATAAATGTGCAATCTTAAAGGACTTACTAGTAACTAGCATCATTGAGGTAATTTTGATATTATAAATATGACTAGCAAAATAGGACAAAATCCAGTGTGTATTTTTATTTTATGTAATATTGGGAGACCTAATCGTATCTAAGCGCGCTATGGTCATTACAATTTACAAAACACAAGTTGTATAACACTTATCAATCGTTACTATCTAGATTAAGTTGTTGGGCAATTGGCAATTGGGTCTTTCCGATGCTGAGATACATAGTGTTATAATTAAATTATTTATACAGAATATTATCAAAAACAACCACATTTATGGTATTGATGTAATGGCTGCACAAAATGACTTAGTTATTGTGGCATGTCAGCTACATATTAATAATATATCGGTGAGTAGTAAAAAAAATCATGTTACTCGTTCCCCATGAGATAACATTATGTTGATTTAGTGGTGATTAAGTTATGTAATTGTAAATGTGAAATTTTTATGCATCATTTTCAGTCACAGATTCCTTCTTAATCACATAATGTGCACTTTATTTTATAGAGTTAATTCAGCCAAATTACACTCAGTACCTTAATACTGTACATACGTGTTGTAATATCGTAGTCTGTTTGTGGGAGGGATTGTCATTGAATTATCGCAGTTTTGAGATTCACTGATTATTGAGTATAATTTGTATATCCTCTTTTAAAGATTACTCCTGTTTGGCTTAAACGGGAAATATATTATATTAAACATGCCAAATAACATACTGCAACCTGGCAGGATATGAGTTAAACTGACAATACTAACATAATTATGTCATGGTTGTAATTATCCAAGCAATCAGCTTTGCAGGAAGTCTCATTTAATGTCCCTGGGGTAACGGAACCTAATATGCTACCTAACAACAACTAAAGCTGTCTGTAATGTATTGACTGATGCTGGTATGGTTTGTTCAATAATGACAATAGTTCATATACGTATGGCACTGTATGCATCTATGTATTTATGATTTCAGTGGAGGTGACATCTGATAATTATTGCTGTAGGGTTCAGACCGTATCTATTCAATGAAATATTGCATTCACAGGCACAGTTTGGCATTGTGTCACTTCTAATGCTACCATTGTCAGTTTACTGTACAATGTACTATATACGAGATGATTGTATAAGGTATACTACATAGCAGTGAATTAACTCTGGCATGTATTGCCTGGTAAACAGTTGCACTGATACTCTGTTTACATGTTCTTTGTTCAATTATTTATATTCGTGTGAGTACATTTTTAGCTCAATGTCTGATATATGAAATAGCTGATATTAATGCCGTATAATTTTATCCAAACTCCATCAAAATTTCAAAAGGATTTGTATTCCTCTCACAATGTAAGTATATATCCATATATCATATAACAAGTGCATTGCCCTATATAGAATAATTTCTTTTATAGTATATTATTCCTTGCATAGCATACATCGATATGCTAGCAATATACTAGAGGGTATGTATTACAACGAAGAATACTTAGGTCACTAAAACATCAAGGTCATTCTTTGATATCATCGAATCATCAACTAAAGTGTGATATTTTTGCGTAGCAGTTTAGAGTGGTTTATGTAACTCGCCAAATGGCGGTTGATAAGTCATATTTAGCAATTTAAAACCTGGGTCTAACGGCATTACATATGACTGTCATTCCATGTGGCATGAGAGACAATTCTATTCTTGATACAATTTTCGATGTTGCGTACGAGCTTCACTGTATGGATGATCTAAAATTATTTTGTCTGCTTTTATTTCATAACCTGTCATCTATTATACCTAGGAAAAATGGCGGCTAAAAATTGTAGAAAATATGTTATCCATGTGCTTTTATGAAAAATTGCTGTATTTTATCCCTATTTTACACCATTGTCGATGTCGCAACATGGAAAGTTGCATTTAGCACGATGATACAAGTTTATGATGAACTTTAGACGCTTATCGCTATTAATAGCTTACTTTATGATGAAGTAGAGTGAAGAAATATTTTTTGTTGGTATTTGGTGTAGCCATTGTGGTTTTCTGTATAATTGGAGAGTTATGCACAGAAAACAACCTTCTACCCTGCTGAAGTATAGGGCTTTTCTATGAAACTTTCGCCGGAAAGAGTTTTTCGCCATGCATTCGAAGATTCCAAAATATGCATAGCAATCCATTTTGGGTTACATCCTTTTTCTGGGTAATAACCACAGCTTCATTCACATAAAATAATAAGGCTAATTTATTTATAAGTCATTTACTACAATAGGGAAATGCCAGGATACTATGTATATCTACGCTAGGGTAATATGCCCACGATGTAAAATATGAAATGATTTTTATTGTACTCTGGGTATTTCACGGGTAATATAATTCTTAGGCGAGTACAGCGATGTCACTTCTCCACATCTTACTACATATTCTTGTGTGAACCAAGAATATTTTTTTCATTAAGATTTTTCAGCTTTATCCATTGAATACTTATAGATGTAGGACGTCGTGTGAGCCAATTCATGTTACAAAT